>JADDOH010007127.1:0-210669 GCA_016648135.1 Agrypnia vestita
GGGCTTTCGACCTATCATATGGTTCACAGATTCCAACTATGATCGACCATCACAGCTATAAATGTTTTGGAAGTTGTATATATGTTATTAATAGCTTCGTCTCTGTCATTTATAATATATCCTTAATTAATGACGATCTCCTGAAGACAAAAATCCAGTGATTGGTTCTTCAGAGAAAGTGAAAGTTCTTGAAAAATTTTAACATTCCCAAAAATATGAAGAGTGGTTTCGACAATTTGTCTAATATCAAAAACACATAATTTCTTAAATAACCCGTCTATTCTTGCAGTTATTGGATTAGTTTGGAGGTTTAGTAATTGAACAGAAATTCATAAAGACAGGAACTGTCAGTGAGGCTAGAGTCCCAAGTACACCAACTCACCAAAATCTGACTGGCAGTAGTGCGTCTGGGGATGCTGGGGCATGCAGGAACAGCCGCTGGCCGTCCTCCAGGACTCCAGGAGGAGCAGCACCATCCACCACCACCTGATTCCTGCCATCGTTTAGTCTGAAAAAAAGCAATTACACGTTGTGATGACTATATTCTAGGGTTTCTGAAAAAGCGTGTTTTTCGGATACCGCGGTTTTAGATTTTCAATCGTTGAAAACCGCAGTTAGCCGGGGTTTTCTTAAACTAATAGAACAACATATTGTAAACAATTTTTATTTGACCTTAATTATTACAAAAAAAAAAACAAAATTATTTTGTATTGTTTGTAACTTAAATAGTAAAATTTAAGAATCTATTAATCATTTAATAGAGATTGCAATTTCGTATAAAATTAGACACTTAAGTAAAAAGTCCATTCAGCATAATGTAGATGTCGATTTTATCGTAGAGAGCACTTGATATAATATATTGAGTTTTTTGTTCCTATCACAAGATTTTTTTAAATGGCGCAAATTTCTAATTCATTAATTGAACTGTGTCGTTAGATTTTTCTGGAACCATCATCACTTCGTTCATTGATTATATTATTTCGTTCTTTAGGCCTCTCCCTTTATGGTTCTTAAAAATCGCGGTTTTTGAGGCAGTTTTCATTTTTCGGTTTTAGGTTAAAAAACGCGGTTTTACTGTTTGGATATTTCCGTTTCAGAAACCTTACTACATTCATCAATACTTTCACAATACAGACACCATATTATGTTGACATCAAAAGTATTGAATTGAATGTATTATGTACATTTTTTTAATAGACTTTCACTAACATATTTTCGTCTAGACGCCAGCAATGCTCTTGAACAAAGCACTCGTCGTCTAGTAATTTGAATACAAGATAAACAACATATTCGTACATATTTATGTGTAATATTTGCATACGTAAACAATACGGTATGCAAAATGCGAAGAAGACAAAACTCTAAAGAAATATTTGTGTATATTTTTGCGTAACGTTTATTTACCATTCTTAACAAGATTTAAAAACATCCTTCGTAATATGTTATTTAAGATAATTTTACTATTAGTAGTTTCTTATAGGTAATAATTTATCGTAGATTATTTTATCACAATTTAAACAGATTCGTTTGTATTACATCTCGATTACGTGTTTCACTAACGAGGTTTGCGGAAGAGTGCCTTCACATTCAGAGTCATGTTACCTTAATATTGACTTTCAACAAGTCACATTCCTTTCTAATGTTCACACTGTTCACAGTAGGTATTTCAAAATCAGTGTTAGTTAGAATTCCGCGTTTCAAGATTTTGTCAATGACAAAAATACACCTACGTATTAAAAAAAGAATATGTTTATGTGTTGAAGTCATCATATCGAGGTTCCTCAGCTAAAAGGGCATAGGCAATTATTTTGAACTTTACAGAAGAGCAAAATAAAGTTTTTTCAATATGATTTTGTCAATATTTCTTTAATTATTAAACGATTTCCATATTTTTTTTAAGAAAAAAAGAAACTTCTGTGTATAGTATTCTGGGATATTCTGCCGTATATATGTGACCTCTCTGGCCGACGTTTCGCATCCCATTGTAGGGTCCATCATTAGGGATGATGGGCCCTGCAATTGGATCCGAAACGACGGCCAGAGAGGTCACATATACATGGCAGAATATCCCAGAAAACTATACACAGAAGATTCTGAGCGGCCGTGAAAACCTGAAAACATATATATATATAAATATATATATATATATATATATGATAAAATCAGATTGACACAACTTATTTTGCTCCCTTTAAAGTTCGAAATAATCACCTACGCCTTTTTGGCTCTGAAACCTCGATATATGGAAGCTGTATTCAAACTTAATATGCTCCCGTCTGGAAACTTTCATGCGACTCTTATTTGGTCTTCATAGTAGCTTGTTTATTTAACCTGCGAATTACCTCTAAGCTACAGCATGATTTATTTAATAAAAAATACGAGCGAATTTTAAATTCATTGTATATGATTACGGTGAGAAAACAGAAAAATCCTACTTTAAGAAACTCTCACAAAATACTCTCGGGACGAGGATCGAACGAAGAGTACTCGGTAACTAGGTGAGCTTTTTACCGCCAGACCTAACAATCACATTCCTCGCGCATACCTATAACATTTTTTTAACATTCACGTTGTAATTCTATCAAAATAGTTAACAATTTTAAAAAAATAAAGTTCTTCTTTTAATCCAAACAATTATTTGATAATGTGAAATTCTAACACATAACACGTGTAGGCAAAATAATATAATACTAGCTGTAATCCATCAAAAATGACGTAATTTTACATGTCGGTTCCTAAAGAATAAGTCAGCAAAATTTGAGTAAAAAATGTAAAACTGTGTAGATTTGTATAGAAAATGTATCGTGGGATGAGAATGAGGTAAAGGCAGAGAGGGGAAATTCGTCTATGTTAAAAAAATATTAATAAAAAAAAAGATGAAATAATTACAAGAAAAAGTTAGTTGAAAATGTATCGTAGGAAGAGGGTAGGGTAAAGAGGGAGAAAGGAATTTCTTGTATGTTAAAAAAAATTAAAAGTAATAAAAAAAAATTAAAAATGAGAAAAAAAAATAGACAGACAGACAACGAAATTATTCTTACAGATTTTATAAAACACGAAAGACTGATATGAATTTATAAGTAGTTCGAAGATGATCACTAAAGTCCCCAATAATGTTATGAGAATGTGTAAACATTGATACTTGTCATTTCGTATACGGAGAACATGTTCGGGTTACTTAGTAAATATTTTATTATTTTAATAATAGTCCACACCAGCGATTCCCAAATAGTGTCTGATGGAACCGTGTGGTTAGTTCTGTAAGATAAAACTAAGGGTTTTACCTGAAAAATACAAAAATGTAGATATACCGCGAAGTTTTTCAAATATTTTAGGTAGGTACGTTTAAATTTAAGGCGTTTCGTTAAGTTGTGTATAAAAACAAATTACACAATATGCAGTGATTAAAATCCGATTGTATCAACTTCGTTTATAGTTATTTTTCATTCAAAACTAGCTTTAAATGTTTCGTTTAAAAAGTAACTTGTTGGTGCAGTGGGAATGACTCTCGCTTAGTGATCCAGTGGCTCCTGGTTCGAGCTCCATTCCAGAACACCTGTTAGGTTATTCCTATTTTCAAGCACAAGCACTTAGCATAGTTCAATAATAATAATTCTAATAAGGATATTGATATTAGGTACATGTATAAAAAAGCATTGATTTTTAAATTTTTCACCAAATCAAACAACCTTTTCGCTTTCTTAAAAAATCTATGCTTAAACAACTATTACTGTAAACCAAGTTGATACAATAATCAAGGTGTGATTAAACCTTCTACGTAATAATTAAGATGTGCTTTAACCTTATGCATAATAATGAAGATGTGATTAAATAAGAATGTATGCTGTTCAAGTGTTATACCACACGATAAAATGTAGTTATTAATCCGACGTTGACGCAATTAATTTTATAAAAGCGTCCAAAATAATCGTTCTGTCCCATCGAATTGCCTCTCGAAAGAAATGCGTCTTAACCAGCCTTTGACAAGTGCCTGCAGGTTTTGGTTACTCAATATTGTCGATCACTTAATTCTAATGAATGAGTAGAGATAGCATCGGTGCATTCATAAAATACGCTGTCGCATCGGCGCGTAGGTTTCGAACGGCCATTACGTGTTCGTGCCGTGCGGGCGCATCATCGCGCTCCTACGGTTCCTTCAGCTCCGGAGGTGACATGATCGGCTCGGCAAAGGGCCGGCCGTGGGCAGGGCCGCGAGCCAAACATGGACAACTTTGTTTATTCTGAAAGTCCGCCTCGTGCCTCATCCGCTGTCTGGACGTCTGGGAGGCGTCACTGTCTCATGAATAAACATGGCAGTCTGCGGAAAATGACCGAATCCTTACCGATCATTTGTGGACAAACGTCACCGCATTGTTCGCAAGAGTTGCATTAAGGTACAGATATACATACCACTTAGTGGCATGCTGATAAATCAACCGGCGGTAGTATGGCTAGTGGCATGCTCGTTACTAGCAATGTGCGTACACACATGCCACTAATAAGCAAGGCCTAGAGAAGGTCGATACTGCGCATGCTCATGTGCCACTAAATAAGCATGTGTATCTGTAGCTTTACTTTACGCCGATTTATTTGACACGAAAAATATTTAAAAAACACCTAATGTATATTATAGATGTCCCACAGAGACGAAACTGTATAAAAAATTCCGTAATCAATTTGTAGAAGTCTCATTAGTGACATTTCGCAACATTAGAATAATTAGCGACATCTGCGGGAATTTAGGGGAATGAAAATGCTTTGGTATAGGCCGCGTGGATTGTTACAACACACATGTAAAACGTGGCACGTAATTTAAATATATATAAAACTTCCAAAAATTAGTAGACGTGGTATATTCTATCATGGGTGAAAATGGCGAACGTTACATTGTGTTAAGTGATCACTTAAGCCAACCATACGTTAGGTTGTAAGTCCTATTTACAACCAAAAAAAAAAAAATCTATACTTACTTTCCCATAAAAATACAGTTTCGTCTCTGCGAGACATCTATAATATACATTAATTGATGAATGATGTCTCTGTGACAAAAATCCAGCACTGTTATAAAAGATTTGAAAAGACTCAAAATATTCTGAAGGAAAAAAACACCTCAATCACTTCACGAGCAGGGCTACCAAATTCAAACATTAAAAAGAAGGTTAATCTACTAAGAAGTCAATGGCGCGGATTAACATGAAGAAGGACATTTGAAATCAAATAAAATTAAAGATATAAGCTTTCATTATATGTATAAATATGAAAGACAATATTAACAAAATGATTTATGTTAGTATATATCCACTTACGGAGATTTTTAGTCTACTGGTTTCGAGACGTACCCTTTCGTTAGTACAACCACTACACTCGCATGTAAATATCACTACATATCACAACCATAGTATTATTTACATATTAATAACTTCTCAAAATATTCCTCACATGAGTGTTAAATCTAGAAGAAGGCTAACATGCACATGAATATTTTGGGAAGTTGTTAGTGTCAAAATAATACTATGGTTGTGGTTAAGAATATTCTTAGGTTTTCACGGCCACTCAGAATCTTCAAGTTTGTGTTTACTGGGGTATTATGCCGTGTTGATACGACCTTTCGGGCCGACGTTTCGGATCCCATTGCAGGGTCCATCATCATTAACACATCAGCCTTGATGATGGACCCTGCAATGAGATCCGAAACGTCGGCCCGAAAGGTCGTAACAACGCGGCATAATACCCCAGTAAACACAAACTTGAAGACTATGGTTGTGGTGTATAGTGGTACTTACATGCTAGTGTAGTGGTTGAACTGACGAAGAGACGGGTAAGTCTCGAACCGGTAGACTAAAAATCTCCGTGGGTGGTTATATGTATACTAACATAACTAACGTACATCATATGGTCGTATTGTTTAAGTAGGTCATTTTACATGTTCTAGTATTTCGCATATATTTAGTGTCTTCTTAAAAATCTATATAAAATCCCACATATCTATAATATATGTAAATTTAATAATATAAAAAATAAATTTATATAAAATCTTAACTAAACTATTACCATTAATGATCAAGCAACCGGCACTTACAAGAGATCGATATGCCCTACGTGATGTGATTTCTCCATGAGAGGCGACGATCTTCATTAATAATAATAATAATAATAATTGGATAATTTGTATAGCGCCGTTTTCGCGAAATACTCACCTCAAGGGCGCTTTACACAGAGAAATTATTATTTTACAAGACAACTTACTGCTAGAAAAGAAAAAACTTATTTACTATTACTTATTCACTAGGTGGCATACAAGAAGTGGAATTAAAATTGAGTACTATAATAGTTTGTGAGTCCCTGAAAGAATTATGTGTTTTCGCGGAGTGCACAATATGAGTGGAAAACATTAGCTAGCGTTGTTGTGGTCAGATTCTATAGGTTTTTATAGGATTGTCTAAATAAATGCGTCTTAAGTTGTTTTTTGAACAGTGGTAAGCTGTCTGTTTGTCTCAGTTTATTAGGTAGTTTGTTCCATAACTTTGGTCCAGCCACCGCGAAAGCACGATCACCGAAATTAGTTTTGTGGACGCGATTTACTTCAGCTAACCTATTTGTATTAGATGTTGATGCTGAGCGAAGTGTTAGTTGTCTATTATTTGCGGAGAATGGAATGCAGAAGTCGGTTATGTATTGAGGGGCCATGTTGTGAATAGCCTTAAATATTGTAAGGCAAAGCTTATATTCAATCCTCTCTGGACATCTAAGCCAGTGAAGGTTTTGAAGATGGTTTGAGATGTGCGCAAACTTTGGAATGCCGGTAATGAGTCATTATTAGTAACCAAATGTATGATAGAAATAAATAAATAAATATGCATACTAAATCGTTAGAACATGAACTCAATTTTCTTTATTGTTTTTCAAAACTGTTTAGCTTAATATTTAATATAGATAACAATCATCCATTCTTGCACGTACCTATTAAATACTTAATATAGAGTAAACATGTTGCTTTCACACTTATTAATCAAGACGAGTCTTGCTGGGCAAATAAATGGTACCACCATCATCGTATCTCTCCTGGTGAACCTTCTAGAACGTTCCAGAAAATGATTTTTCTAGACGTTGATATTTATGGAACGCTAAAGTGATTTGCAATCTTGCAATGTTGCTGCAAAATTATTGATGAAACAAGTAGTGCACACTGCATCCTTATAGAGACAGGATCATTCGAAAGCAGGTACGCAGAAAAAGTTATGTGCCCAAGTATACTTTACACAGGTGTTACCTCAGACTACTGGCCCACGTCCACGGATGAGAATTTTATTCTTCTACTAGAGACAATCGGCCCGATTCTGAAAATAACAGTGTCTGGATCTTTAAGATCTTTATCCCAACACTTAATAGACGATAATAAAAATTAAAAATGTCCAGAGCGGATTTTGTAATTCTACGGCTCAAATACACTGTCTTAAAAGATGATATAAGAAAGATTGTTTCTTACAAACGTATTCATTTCTTCATCCACAGCGTCCAGATGAAATATCATGGCTAAACTTGTCGAAACCGCGTTCGGCGTTACCGCATATTCAAATCTTCCCATCTTGACATTTTTTGACAGATATTTCTGGATCTTTAAGATCTTTATCCCAACACTTAATAGACGATAATAAAAATTAAAAATAAACGAGACATAGCTTTACGTCGGTGTTTGTTTCTGTAAGTTTCTACATGAGATAGATATAGAGGGAGGGAGAAAGATGTAAATTGTTATCTGTCAAAAATCAAGATGTGAAGATTTGAATACACGGTAGCGCCGAACACGGTCATGACAAGTTTAGCCATGATATTTCATCTGGACGCTGTGGATGAAGAAATTAATACGTTTGTAAGAAACAATCTTTCTTATATCATCTTTTAAGACAGTGTATTTGAGCCGTAGAATTACAAAATCCGCTCTGGACATTTTTAATTTTTATTATCGTCTATTAAGTGTTGGGATAAAGATCTTAAAGATCCAGACATTGTTATTTTCAGAATACGGATGAATATATGAGATACAGATTTTTGAGAATCCCATGTAATTATTTGGAGGCGACTCTCGGCTTTCGTGCAATTTTATCCCAGATTCAAGTCTCAGTCTCACTTCGCGTCTTTTGTACGTTAACCCTAGAGGGCTTTTGATATTTTTTCTACGCGGTGGCTTTTTATTAGTCGATTAGGCTGACAAGTTCATCGTATTTCGATAATGATGGTAGGTACCAGCGTGGTATAGCCGTTTCTTCCAACGTCCTGTCGGTGACTGAGTTGACACAAACAATCAGCGCGATACACTCGATACTTTGAAAGAGAAAGCAACAAATGTTGGCCGTGTTAGTCGAAACGACTTACAGCAGCCTTCTACGGTTAAACATCAAATTTCTTTAGCCCATTCCCCATTCATTCATTAACCACGAAGGTTCCGTTCATCAGTTGAGTGAGTTCGCATCTTCCAAGTAGCAGATAATATGGAACAAACTTTTTTTATTTGTTTGAAATTAATGCCTTACGTATAATATAATGACTAGCAGGCAATATGCACTTTACTTCGTTCTAACTTTTCAGGATAAAAAGTTGTATATATAAACCAAGCTCATCTCTGAGATTTATCTCATTCCATGGACACGGGCCAAGAGACTTCTTTCTTTACACTGCCGATGCAGTGCGGCGCATGATTCACTAGAGAAACAAACGTACGAGAACCTACGTACGATACCTCAACTGAATACTAAGATCTTTGAATATACCTGGCCGGCGTCTGTAAAGTCATTGATACACTTCTGAGAACGATTAATTCAAGAATTTGTATAAACACGTGTATCGAAAGATATTTGGACCTGATGTTGTGCAGCGTGTAAGTAAATACGGAGACGCATTCATACTTCGTAAACATATAAACATGGGCTGAAAATGCGGTAGGACGGCTGGACCATGAAATCAGAGACCACCGCTACCGAGAACTCGACAATACAGCACAAAACCATTGTGACCAGGACACGGTCACGCCTCGTGCCAAGAGAAGTCATCATACCTAAAACGAATTGATTTCTCTCGACGGGCGCAACAGGTATATAGGGTTCATAGCAAAAGGTTCATAGCAAAAGCTAACACGTAGTTTTTGTAATTACTCCCTTTATATTAACTCGTGGCGTCTGCTTGCCTGCCGGCTTGCCGTCAGCAAAAATTTTGGATCGATTTTTGACCCTTTTCCCGTGATCCAATCGAGCTGAAACTGGGAAGTAGACTCGTGGCGACGATCAAGAAGATCTATCAAATTTTCGTTAAAAAAAATTCATAATTTCGGATTTTTTGAAATTTTATTGTTTTTTTTCAAATTGTTTGATTACGGCGGCCCGATAACGTCGCGGAATATTTTCTAAATTTGAATTACTCCGTCGGTATGCATAATAGGTACTTCACTACGAATGTCGAAAATCTAAATTGACTGACAAATGTTTTTAGAATTTAATTTTCAAAGCATGAAGTGTCTTATCAAAGCTCAAAACATCTGACATTTTAGAAATATATTAAATTACTGTAAGTTTAGTGTTATGTTATATGTTTTAATTCGTCTTTAATTGTTGTTATATTTTACAAAGAAAGGGAGTGCAATAAAAACTTGGTTTTTATGGGTTACTTTTTTTTAAAGTTTCTTCCAAAAAAGGAATGGGATGCACGCGTGAGATACTTGATAACACTACGTTATACGCAATGCATTATACATTTATATAATTAACAAGAAAACATTTCGTATAATCCATTATTCAATATATTTACAAATTAGCGGTTTAAATAAAGTGTTTTCTTGTTAATTATATAAATAATGTAAGCAAAAAGTCATCTTGCAATTATCGAAGAAGTCATTATACATTTCTCTACTCTATATACCTACATACTAGTTGATATCAAATCCACATGGACTGCTCACAATTTGATCTATTCTGATTTAATCAACCAATCGAATATTGTTTAATAATAAAATCTAATGAAATCACGGGAAATAATAATAATTAATAAAGACCCTTGAGTTAACAGCCGCGCGTTGATTGCGTGTCGCGCTCTAATTATCTAAAGTTTTAATTCCAGCGAGTTACAATTTTATAGACGGACAGACAGACAGCGGAATTATTATAATTAGATTAGAATATAGTAACTTTTAAATAGTGGTTGATGACTCAAAGTGCGGTAGCAAATATAATTATATTGTTTTAAATCATCTCTTTGTATTATAATAAAGAGCGTTTTAAAATCATCAAGAAACGTAAAAATTTCTTGAAAATTTATTAATTTATTAATAATAAACAATTTTTAGTTGTGTTCAATATTAACAAAGATTTCCTACCTACCAAAACACAAGTTACGTAAAAAGTATTTGAAATTTCTAAAAAAATAGATGTAACATGAAATTATCAATTTCAAATCCAGAGACTGTGATATCAGGATCCCGGATCATCAAGATCAAATCCCGAAATCCCAGAATTGCAATATTGGATTTCCATTTGGGTAAATAGATGCCCAAATAAAAAGTTTTGATTAAATTATCTCTAAAAAATAACCGGGAATATTTCACCACTGAATTATAAGTAAACAAGCACAGCGGGCCTAAAACGTTACGTTACCCTACGTTATATAAATCATTGACATGTCTCGTATATTTATATTCAGAAAAGCTTTTGCGCTACGAAATCTGATATCTGAGAAAACAATTATTCACTGCTGCCTAAAAATAATGTACGTAATAAATCAATTTTACAAACGACTACAGTCAGATGTCTAGCGAGTGTGACGTAGTACCGATGAGATACAATTTGAGTGACTCGTTTTATTTACAACAATTAACGACGCCTACCAATTGTTACGATGCAAATCTCCACATTTTATTGTTGAGGTGAGTTTCCTTGATTAGTTAATGGGATGTTTCTATTTACGGCGACAAGATAAATTAAACTGTCTGTTGAATAAGACTATTATTTTAATTTAAAAGATGTTAATAATTCAACGAAAGCTATTAGCTAAACTGTGTAACTATTGATTTCCTAAATGGGAATACACGCGTTGAATTTATTTGTTCCGGCCTTAAATTAATCACAATGAAATCAGACAAAAATTTTAAACCGATAGACGTAATCAAATCAAGTTAACTTTTAAATTATTGATATATAAATATTACGAGTATACCTAGATACATCCTAGAGGTTTCGGTAATAAGATTTAGTTATAATTTAAAATTAAGTGACTTGAATTTTGTCCCGTGTCAATCAGAGTACCGCTCGCTCTTCCATAGTTTCATAATCAAAACGTTGGATCCAAAACTACAAAATTATATATTAAAATTAATTAATTAAATTAATTTATTTAAAAAACAATGTATTACCAATAATTAACATAAATTATATGTCTCACAGAGACGAAGCTATTTTATATATGGGAAAGCACGCACGGAAATCTTTATTGGATATTCACAGGGCGTACAACTTTGAAAATTTGATGGGTGTGGGTGGAATCAATGAAAGTCGCATTGTATAAAATGATCGAGACAAGTTGTAAGCCTTGCGAACACCTAATAAAGACTTCTATTCGTTGTAATGTTATCCCTCTCTGGACAAAATTCTGTAGTTGTGTTCTTAGAATATACAAATAAATATACAGGGTTATTTGTAAAACATTAATAACCTTGCAGGACTATATTCCTGCCTTGATTATGAGTCGAAAATGTTCAAGCTATTATGGCCTAATATCAATAGTTAAGGAGATATGCGACATCAAAATTTGCATTTTTTTTTTCAATATTTACGACTTATTTTTTGTAAAATGTTGGACTATCATTACAGTAACTCATATCGATTACAAAAAATTCATTCGTTTCAATACAAGTTAAATAAAATGATAAAAACCTTGAAAAAATTTCAATTGGAATGTTTTCCAATTGGAATTCGAAGGTTTATATTTTTTTATTTGACTTGTATTAAAGAGAATGAATTTTTAGTATTCAATATGAGTTACTGTAATGAAAGTCCAACATTTTACAAAAAATAAGTCAGAAATATTGAAAAAAAAATGCAAACTTTGATGTCGCATACCTCCTTAACTATTGATATTAGGTCATAATAGCTTGAACATTTTCGACTCGTAATCAAGGCAGGAATATAGTCCTGCGAGGTTATTAATGTTTTACAAATAACCCTTTATATTTATTTGTATATTCTAAGAACACGGCTACTGAATTTTGTCCATAGAGGGATAACATTACAATGAATAGAAGTCTTTAGTAGGTGTCCACAGGGCTTACAACTTGTCTGGATCATTTTATACAATGCGACTTTCATGATTAAAATTCCCGAATTGTCTCCAGAAACATCTCCCTGTAATAGGTAGGTGCGGATACAGTTGTATGATTGCGCAATACAGAACGACCTTCCCTGTTACGAGCGACCTTGCGCGGCCATCTGGGCCGCGGGATGCGCGCTCCTGCGTTGTCCGTATTTATAGCCGCGCTCATATCACGGTCCGCTGCAGGCCGCTAGATTGAAGTGCATCGCGAATGCAGCTGGGAGATCGAAGCTGATTGGACAACAGTCCCTCCCCCGCGCGACCATCACTGCAGATGATCGTCACAGTGCTTAGAGATGAACAACGACGACAATGAAATTGTGGCTATTAGAGCGGCACTTACGTATTATATTTAAAATTAAATAATAAAGTACCTGGCTTTTTATACAGGGTTATTTGTAAAACATTAATAACCTCACGGGACTATATTCCTGCCTTGATTATGAGTCGAAAACGTTCAAGCTATTATGACCTAATATCAATAGTTATGGAGATATGCGCCATCAAAGTTTGTATTTTTTTTTTTCAATATTTCTGACTTATTTTTTTGTAAAACGTTGGACTATCGTTACAGTAACTTATATCGAATATGAAAAATTAATTTTCTTTAACACAAGTCAAATAAAAAAATTAAAACCTTCAAATTCCAATTGGAATTTTTCAGGCTTTTTATCATTTTATTTAACTTGTATTGAAACGAATTAATTTTTCGTAATTGATATGAGTTACTGTAATGATAGTCCAACGTTTTACAAAAAATAAGTCAGAAATATTGAAAAAAAAAATGCAAACTTTGATGTCGCATATCTCCTTAACTATTGATATTAGGTCATAATAGCTTGAACATTTTCGACTCACAATCAAGGCAGGAATATAGTCCTGCGAGGTTATTAATGTTTTACAAATAACCCTGTATAATATTATGAATAGACATGATGACAGTATTAAAGAATTAAAGAATAAGTGATTTTTGAGAAGACTATATTTTGAAAGGATTCTTAAAAATGATCCAGTCTTAATAAACACATTGAGATTAATAAGATACTCAATAAAATAAAAGTATTAAATTGTGCAATCCGCCATTTTAGTTGAAACACCGGTCAGAGCAAATGACGTCACGCCTATGTACCCATCACCGTGTCTTTGAACTGTTGTCATAGACACAATGCAATGTTTACCAAGGCTTGACGTCACGTAGACGAAATACGGGCGTTTCGCGCGAAATTAAAAATATGCAGATGAGAATGCAATTATTTGCGTAAAACCTCAGTTTATTACTGAAATAATGTTATTTTCGGTAGTAGTAGATGTGTAGGTACCTACATTATAGAAGATTATTTCAAAATCTGTCATCATGCCTATTATAAGGCGATGTGAAACATTTTAGATGACGTGGATATACAGAAAAATTCTAAAAATCAACTGGGTGAAGTTAAATTGACGAATAAGATGTTATGTTTCGGATGAATATAGAAAAATAAGCAAAACAATAAAAATTCGAAATATTGGTAAAAAAAAACACATCCAAAGAATGACTACACCTTGCATCTCATAATACTAGGAAAGATTTCAGAACATCGGGGCCCTGCAAAAGAGAGAATCTAAGGTAATGGTTTCGCCTGTCTACTGTAGAGCTTTTCCACACCGTAATACAAAAAGTGATGATTCGTTCAGTTAAAATTCGTTTCACAACAAAGAAGAAGAATTTGAATACTGTTTAAAAATTTACGAATATGGCAAGTGCTGATCTATGACATAAAAATTATATTTTTGAGTAGCACAAAAATGTGAAAAAATCGAGCCCTCCGTGTCAGTTTGTTTTTAGAATGTGTGGTTATCATGTATTATATTGAACACCACTCGGGAGGTATGCAGGTATTATCAAATTTGATGATTTTACGCAGGATTCAATTAACATGTATGACTGAAGAGATTCGACAAAATGTACCAATTATTTTGCTGACTTTTCCCGATCAAAGTAAAGAGTGTTAAATTACCCTAATTACAATTTAAATTTTAAAAATATATAACACTTATATAAATAGAAATAGCAGTTTGTTTGAAGGGTCGTATTATTTCATTTCATCGATTTTTTTGTATTACAATATATTATTTTAAATCGTCCATTTGTGTTTTGAATTCAAATATGATGAATTGTATGGTTCTTTTGGTTAATTTAATATTCATATTTATCGCCTAACATTAAAAAACTATATTATATTAATAAAATACGAATTAACCATATATCGCTGCAATTCATACTGAAACAGCTAATCTAGTTACTATCTTAGTATAGTACGGAAAATATATATTTTAACTATAATGTCTCTCTCTGCTGTCTAATGATTTATTCTAACATTCACGGTAACAACTTGAGATTAATTCAATAATTTCAGATCAAAATGATGCCGTCCACGGTTTTATTAAAATTATTTTCAGGCTCGTCACGCAGTAAAAAAGGTGTTATTGCCACGGTTATTTATTGTACCCACGGTTATTTCATATCAAAATATCCTAAATAAAAATAATTGAAATTAAATGGTGTATCATTAAACAATATTTATAATTTGCTTTAAAATGTTCGACAGCATAAAAAGTAATTTATCGTAACAGTGTGGGCGGCGTGTTTTTCAAATAGATCACATTCCTGCTAGATTAACGAAGCAATTCATTTGACGTCGTATATAGGTACCTACAGCACCAAAGCACCTACGCCAGCAATGAAACAAGTCGTTTGTCTCAATTAAATCAACTGATAATATATTATCTTTTAATCAGAAGTGTTTGAAAAAGTTATCGTATATTTTAAATAATATTCAATTTACTCAGCTTTCATACAACGTCACACACCTGTGAAAAGTTTAGACTCAATACCTATCTACCACAGATTATCATCTCATTTCACGTATGTGTAGGTTGTACAATTTCAATAGCACGAGAAATGAGTTGGACGTATATTATTCTCCAATACAATCCAATTTGGGTACAAAAAACTTTTACAAGACATTTTTTCATATGTTGGTGAAACTTATCAGTTTAATATTCTACGAATGTTCCATGTTTCCCAAGCATTCTGCTTATTTTTATTGATCATTTAATTTTGTATTTAAATTTATTCAGACTTTTACCGTAAGATTTTATTTTTATATATAATCAACATCAGTGTACAATTGGTATCCAGTGTTGGAGATTGTATGTAGACTGTGTTTGGCTGACCAAATTATGATTCACGCACGTAGCGAGCATTTGTAAGCGGTTTTGTGACCACATTTTTATTGTAATTGTTCGTAAATCCTGTATTTGTTTTCATAAAATGGTTATTGTTATTTAAAACTAATAACAAACAAACAAACAATACTTGCCAACTGCTCAATTGAGAAAATAAACAGTATTATTATTGCAAAAAGCTATTTACTGTTACATAAGAAATATATTTTTTCGAAGAATGCTTATGTGGCACCTATGTTCTTGATAGTGCTTGCGAAATAATTGTTTCTTATTAAAATAAACTTTCTTTAATTATATTAATGAGATGTGGGCTTATGTCAATTCTAGCAGATAAATCGAATACGCGGGTTTGGGTTTTGTATCTTTCTACCGATCTCAAGCTAATCTCTGAGTTTATATCCAGATCAAAATTTAAACGAAGAAACGTTTTTGGCTGTGGTGAGAGATATGTATGGGTACAGAAGCATGTGGCGCTGTGTCCTCTTTATCTACAACCACGGGAAAACATGTTAATGGTAATTTATTTAGATTCAATTCGCAATGACAACAGATGATTCTAGGAAACGCATATCTGATTGGAACACCTTGCAGGGACCTTGAGCAGGGTTATTTAATACCAATGCATGCGACACAAATATTCTAACCTAACTAGGATTTATATTAAAACGTTCATTTAATGTAAACTGTTAATATCTTATGGTAGTGTTATCATTATCAATAGGTGGCCACGATTCATTGAGGATCTCTGCGTTCTCTGGAAGAAGTAGTTTTTACCACTGCCGTCTGTCGTCACAATAAATCCTCCAGACGTGTGCACCAACTTTTCTTGCGTCGATCTCAATATTATCGCTCCATCTTCTTGGAGGTCTCCCCGTGGTCGCATCTCCTGGGATTGCCGATACGTTGCCATATGCGGAAGATACCCTCACGTAAAAATAAAACCTTGTACAAAGAAGGCAGTCTTTGGACATGTCCTCCCCGGCATAATCGAGCAAACTTGTATTAAAGCAAAGGCAGCAATATCGCACTCAGGTGTTTCTGAGATAAATACAAAAAACCTGTTACTACTCAAGGATATTTCTCTGGAATCTATGAAATCGACATAGGAAATATGTTTTTAAAAACAATTTTACCACCTCAGTTTCCCTTTTTTTATGCTTGTGTAAATAAATATATAGGTATAACTTTTATAAAATGATATTACTGTAATTGCTACCAATTAGCGGACATTGCTGCCTTTGCTATTTACATGATTAAATATTGCTGCCTTCGCTGTGATGTTTCAATTTAAAATCTACATCAATTCTCACTTTAGTATCAAGCGGCCGTTTTGTCACGTGACACATCCTTGGGGGTTGTTGAGTTGAAGTGGATATCGCTGCTTTGTGCTATTTGATATTTCGTTTTAATAGTAATTTGAAAACGTGATTTTCGAAGGGATAGTGCTTTATATCCTATAATTCAGTACATTATAAATTAATAATCATCGGAGCTGGATTCACTTAGTTATCTGTAGTACACACAATATTTTTTTAATCCCGAAAAATCATGTTAGCCCAATTACGTCCACATTTTGAAAATTACAAAGCATGAACTTTAACTGTCATAGAATCTATGGTGTTCACTATGCAAAGGTGATTTAGGCTAATAAAAATGCTACAAAAATTTAAACAAAAATCAAAGAATTTCCATGTTTCTACATTTGATTAATAATGTTTCTGTTTAGTTTTTTAATTAATTGCTATCAAAATCTTTATTTAATGTTTTTATTCCTATTTTTGTATAACTTATTAACCTTATTCTTGTACATGTTGATATAATTTAGAAACGTTTTAACTTAATTAAAACTTCAATTTTACTACGGTAAATTATAAATAGAATTTGGATTAATCATGTTTTTCACTTATCCGGGTTCAAGGATAATAGGCACTCTAATGTAATTAGTTTGACTATTAGAGAAATATTAATCCTTAGAGCATTTTGTTTGCATAGCCATAGGCAACACCTTCGTATTCAGAATCCCACTATGCTGACGAAGAATTTCCTGCGTGGGCGTGCCATTTTTATTGCCTTTTTTATAAGCAATATGTTCCAACAATGTTCCAGAAAACAGAGCTTCATTCAGATCTTTTTGGGAGCGACCATGCGTTCACGCTACTTGTGAGGATGCAGTTTTGACCTCCGCGTTCCTCTGTCCAATCAGTCCTCATCTCCGTCACGTGGTCGTACGAATTATTTTTTGGAATCGCTTGAAAGCTCGCCAAAGGAAGCCGCCATCATCCCTGAAGCGACATTACTTATGTAATAATGTCACTTCGGGGGTCATGCAACGATACCCATCTGCAAAGTGCGCGTTCATATTCTTCGCAGATATGATTTCACTATATACCTATACACATATTTATTTATTGACATTTACAGTAACGTCTACAGTGTACCTCATATCTTCTTCTTCTTCTTCCTTAGCCTTTTTCCCTCCACTGCTGGATGTAGGCCTCTTCCATTTTCTTCCACTCATCTCTATTTCTCCCCTTTCGCATCCAGGTTCTTCCTGCTTGTTGGACTATGTCATCAGACCACCTTTTGGGAGGTCTTCCGACGCTTCTATTTTTTGTCCAGGGCCTCCACTGTAGGATTCTGGGTGCCCATCTAGTATCCTCATGTCGAGCCATATATCCAGCCCACTGCCATTTTAGTTTTGTATGTGGAGTATAAAAGCATAGTACCTCATATGTGGAGTATAAAATCAAAGGCAGCAATATTAAAAAAAAAAAATTAATGCAGTCATCGAGGATTACTAATTTTTAGTGTACTGAATTCGACATAGCCAATGAATTTATTGGAAACACGATTGAAGAAGGAATAGATACATAAAATCTAGAATCCAGTGCATTTTAAATTAAAAATCCTCGGTAAATGCATTCAAAAATTTAATTTTTTGGATATTGCTGTCTTTGCTTATATACACCACACATAATGTTATGTATTTATAAGCCTAGAACGTTTAATATGTTTTATTTTATATTTTTACGACCGATTTTCATAAAAATATGAAATAAATTATCTGTCCGCCGAGACATGACACATCAGCCCTGATGGGATCTGAAACGTCGGTCAGAGAGGTCAAATATACGCGGCAGAATACCCCAGAAAACTACTTAAAGGATATTCTGAATTTTAATATATGTATATATGTTTTTTTATGTGTCCACATCCTATATATATATATATATCATTATCTATATAGTATAATATTATATATAATATAGATGATGTGGACACATAAAAAAACAACGCTCGCATAAATTGTTACACTGGTGTAGTTTCTTCAGACTTGCTTGAGATACTCGTACATTTAAAAAATAAATAACATTTAAAAAATAAATAAATTGTAACGATTCGTGATCTTGCAGATTAATAAAAATAAAATTGCACGAGTGCCCGTACGAAAGATTTCCAAGATTCGTCATCTACCAATAGCGAGTATTGCGACGCAGAAACGAATTAAACATATAACGAGAAATGTGTGATAACAATGACGATAACCTACTTAAAATATCAGCAGATATTTTTATATTACTATAATTTAAAGTGCATTTATTTTCATGTTTAAAAAGGTTACAAATTGCAGATGTCTTCATTCCTTTGTAACTCATACCGCAGAGTATTAAATTTTGTGCAGAGATAAACTAAACCCTTTTTTAAGACGAAGGACACAGCGGAAGTATATTTAAGACGCTTATTGCTATAGCAGTTAAAGTTAATTTATTTTATATTATTGATGAATTTGGCATTTACATTGTAGGCATTATTCACGATGATCTTGACTTGCTTGACGCAAAAACTTTAGATCGATTTTTAACCCTTTTCCCGTGATCCAACCGAGCTGAAACTTTGCAAGCAGACTCGTGGCGACGATCAAGAAGATCTATCTAATTTTCGTTAAAAAAAGAATTATAGTATAATTTTGGATTTTTAGAATTATTAATGTTTTTTTACATACAACTTGTATGGAGATTCCGACGCATGTGGTAGACACGAAACCCGAAAATGAGAAAGAGAGTATTGTGTAAACTTGGTTTTTATGGGTTACTTTTTTTACTACGTAAGTTTCGAGAATAACAGAATATCTCATTAGACAGGTATCAGAAGCATGAAACTGTTTTTTCAAAAAAAAAATTATAACCTGTCGATGAGAGATCTGTTACCCTCGAAATAAAATACAATGATGTTATTAAATTCAAATAGAGGTAACAAATGTAATTTTTTTTACCTAATTTAATGATCACAACGTATTTTTTTAATACAGACGATTTATTAATTTTTTTAAAAATTCGTTCCAAACCGAGTCTCTTGAAGTAAAAGTGTGTTTTGAAATAAAAAGGGACTTATTTACTAATACATCATATTTCTTATGAGTATTTAGTTTGACCCTTTCATAATTGTTTCAAAACTTAAAAGCTCGCAGTAAATGTTTAAAAAAGTCAAACGTAAGCCGTGGAACTAGACTGTTGAAAAGAGATTTACGTTAAAATATCTCGACATTTTGGTGGTCTGTAACTAAAACTAATATATAAATATTTGCACGTAGACTGATTGGATGTCACATTCTAAACTGAAAACTCCACGATTATGAAAATAAAAAAAATTAAAAATAAAAATTTCAATTGATTCAGCAATATTGTAGATTGACATTTAAAAAAAATATTGATCGTATTATTTGTATATATCTACTTATTTGATTAATTACACCAACATGTTTCAGAAAAACCTTTCCGTCGTCAGAGTGCTGTATATCTATCAAAATATCATAAAATATCAAAATACATTTAAAGCATTAAACAAGAAACAAAAGACATTTCATTCTGATATTTTGACAGTTATACAACACCCTGACGATGGAAAGTTTTTTCTGAAACATGTTGGTGTAATTATTATTTTTTTATTATTCTTAAAAAAGGTAATATAATACATGTATATTTCCTAATATATACATTGTTAAATATCGGAATATCAAAATTCTAATCAAAAGTACGTATCACAAACTTTCTTAGTATTTTTCTTAAAAAAATATTTTTTTTTTCGTCTCTAATATCTTCTGGCAGACTCACAACTTCATCCCACTGTACATCACAGAAGTTTGCGACTTTTTTTCTTTCTGAATGGAAATCTTATTTCATCTTTTTTTCTTGTACAATGGTCATGTTCATGTTGGTTTTTTCTTATTTTTCTTACTAATTCAAATGTATTGTTGTGTCCATTAAAAATTTTGTATATAAATAGAAGTACATTAAATTTAATTATTTGTCTAAATGTCATTATTTGTGGACTTTCTAACATCACTTTGATTCTTGTGTATCGATTTCTTTTTAGTGTAATTCTTAATGCTTTATTTTGGAGTATTGTTAATTTTTTCAATTCTTCTTCATTAGCCAGAAATAGTATACTGCTGCAGTAGTTGATGTGGGGGATTATTATTGCGTTATATATATTTTTACACGAATCTGTTTTAATATATCTTCTGATTCTTCCCAAGAGTGAAAATCGTTTTGCAATTTTTTTTTATGTTACATAATTAGTGTTCAGTGAAAAGTTTAATTTATTATCTATAATTATTCCCAAGTATTTTATATCAGTTGTTTCTTTGATTGCTTCTACATCGATAATTATTGTTGGTGCATCTGGTATTCTCTTATTTCCTATGTTCATTACTGTTGTTTTGTTGATATTTAAAAAAAGTAGATATGTACAAAATATACAAACAATCAATTTTTTTTTTCAAATATTAATTATTGTATAATTATATATGAAAATTCCCCTTTATAAAAAAATTACGCGCGTAAAAAATAATTCATCTGACCTAGAGAGGTGATTTTGATTGTAACAACGTGACAAAGGCTTTCATTTCAGTTTATTATTTATGTAACCCCTCAAAAATTACGGATCATTGGTTAGCGTCTTTGCTATGTCCTATACATACGGGACTTAGCAAAGATGCCAAAGATACACTACATAGTGTATTTCTGGCGGGTCACTCACATGCAGTGATGGCAACGTTGCTAGGGTGCCGCCGTCGAGTTTGCTTGCCCGAGGTTCAAGCCCCTTCTCATGTTTAATATAGCTTTTTAGCCGTGAATTCGAACGAAGTTACGGACAGACAGACAACGAAATTATTATATTTAGATTATTGTATCTGTATAACAAAGTACTTCCTAGTTCTATACTTTTTAGTTATTGACTAAGTGAAATAAAGATCGTCATTTCCATTGTCTAAACTAAAAATCTTCGATCCTGCACTTACCTGCTCTAAATACCTGCACTTCGATCGAAATAATAATTTGCGGATTCGTCATCGGAAGCTTAAATTTTTCTTCTTCTTCAAATGTAGCAAATTTATTTTGTGGTAACATAATTATAATTGATATAAATTGATATAATTGTTAAAACCACTTTTTATCGAAAAATCCTGACGAAGAAGCCATTGGCTTCGAAACATGTTGAATTTTTTCAATAAATAAGTGGTTTTAACACAGTTAATTTATATCAATTAAATTTTTCTGGTTAAATATCATTGCAAATATCAAATGTCTGATTTAATACGAGAACGATATCGCACGATCAGACAAACAAACTGAATATATTACGGACAGGATTATTATAAAATGTGTATTTCATTTTAGAGGAAAGATATAAATCACAACTCCACGCTTGAAGCTATCTCAAACAAAACACTTAATCAAAGATTCGTCGTTTTTACTTCTTTATATCATTTCACACTTATTAGAGCAGACATTCTATGAACCTTCGTTTGTCAGATTCATTTGTCTATAACTGCATTTTAATGTCGTTTTTGTTTTCCGTTGGCTATATTCGTAATTCGGGAGATATCGTAGTATCGTTATTGTATCATAGCGGTGGCGTATTTACGTTTTCTAACTTATTTACTTCAGATTTTCAGCTTTAACCGACTTTTAGATTGGTCAACCGAGTGACAGGTCATGTCGGGTCAGTTCAGAGGGCCTCTACTTTACTGGGAAATGACCTTTGGATGAATATAATATTGTGTTCGCCAATATCTATTTCACTATTTATAATATTATTGAAATATAGTACAGCTGTTAGCTAAAAAATGTATTTCTCATATTACTATGTCTATCGCGCAATGCTGATAATGTCGGCATAGCTGAAATGTTTTTTGCGAATAAAATATGGAACAATCCAAGATGATGGTCCCGTTGTTCATACAATGAAAATAAGTATTTCACTATACAATTTAACGTCCTGTTAATTTAATCTAACTAAAATAATCGTAATCTAAATTAAACAAACCAAACCTAATAACCTAACCTAACCAAACCTAATAATCTAACCTAACCTCATATATTGCCTATGAAATGTCAACATATGCAGTGCATTTTTCGGAACTTTAAAGTGAAATATCTTATTTAATACTTACTATTTAAACGTAAATTATCTTTCATTTTGTTACTAGCACATTCAGTAATATAGTGAAATACTCATTTTCGTTGTATATGCAATGGGACCATTATCTTGGATTTAGCCTAAAATATATCAATATTTATTTGGTTGGCTACCTCGAGATGAGCAAGATGAATAGGTTGCGAGACTAGCTTAGACACAGCCAGCAATGCGAGGTGGGATTTTAATCTCGGATTCAACATGTCTTCGATAGCGCTGCAACTGATACCTCTGGCGCCAGGGCCGATGGCCACTGTCTGCAGATATTATATTTGTTATGGCTTCGGGCAGTCACTCTTTGGACAAATTGCGTTTGATGGCATCACGAAATGTGCTATTCCGATTTCAATTCGATAGTCTAAACTGTTAATTCAACAGTTTTTTCGGAAGGCTGTTGAACGATCTCTGGTGCCATCGATTCGTTATTTAGAGTTGCGATGTCATTCCTTCGGAAACTTTTCTTTGCAAATAATTGCGAAGCTCGTACCGCTGTATTCACAGTGAGAAACAATACGAGCATCTGATATAAGTAGATATTGCGTATTGTTCTGTTGTATAAAATGTGATTACATTCGTCCATAAAGCGACATTTTAACTTTTCTAAGAAGTACACTTAATCATATGTATAATATACGAAAAATAAGCATATTAAATTTATTTTCTAATGTAGTTTAAAGTCCCGGTCGTAAAACAATTCAATCGTGAAAACAACGTTACGAAACAATAAAGTGAAATATTTTCACTTACTTTTTGATGTAGAAAAAGTGACGTAAAGTATTTCGATGCAAATATTCATTCTTATAATAAGAAATTATAATAAATGATAATGACATTTTATATACGAGTAACAATAACAAAAATCTGAATCAATGTATCAATTGACCTAAATAAATATTTATGAAATTTTTTTAATTTCAAATATGATACCGACCTGAAATAATAGCTCGATATAATAATATAATAATAATGACATAATGGCTGAGTTTTAACATTTTTGTCACTTCTATTTTGAAATTGTTACTAGTCATTATTTGTGTTGTTGTGGTGTAAATTAGTTGCAATTGTCCTCTTTTTGTTTTGGCTCGAGTTGTGTGGTAGTTTTGAGCCGTTCTAGTGCAGTGTTGATGATTTTCGTGTCTTTTGTGTAAATTAATGTCTTCTTCTTATGATTCGCCATTTGCTAGCTTGTGAATGAGTTTTAAGCCATGTATTCACCAGGGGACAAATAGCGCAGCATTCCGCGCGGCATTTCGCATGAACATCTACGTTCATGTTTCGGGGACAATGACGCGGACATTTGACGTGTACACACCGGGACTCACATATCTTGTCGCGGAAATGTAACCCTATGAGATTATGATGACAGCTGCGGTATCTATTTACACTTCATCATTTAGCGAAAAAGGGTTCCGCGCAATTTGAAATGTTTTTTGGGTCGCAATTTCAAATTAACGAGGTTTTACTGTAGTAAATTGAATATTATTAAAAACAAGGTCCTTTTTGCAAATAATTATTGTTTTCCACACGTCGTGGAAATGTCGCCCTATGAGGTTATGATGACAGCTGCGTATCCATTTATGTTAACGAGTTTATCGAAACGTAAGAGGAGAAAAAGGCGGTGGATGCGAAATTATTTACTGCAAAGAGAAAGAAGGACGGATATTCTATGCAATCTTTGATCGATACAGCTCGATGAGTTCAAGAACAATTTAGTTTCCCCACATTGTCATCTTGACAGATACAGCGCATGCGTATTCACTTGTAAACATACCACGTGGTACTGACGCTCCGAGTAATGTCGCAGTGAGCTCGCTCGGGTACCGTGCGCATGGCAACGTTGCCACGGCACGTAGAAATGCCGCGCTATGTTGTGCGCGACGTCGCGGAACAGTGCACGACGTTGCAGCGTCACGTCACGACTCTATGCCGCGCGTGCTGTTAAGGGACAATTTGTCCCCTAGTGAACACATGGCTTTAGTGTTTCGATTTTTGTAACGTTATCAACATTTAATTGGTGTGTTATTAGGTAAACCATTTCAGTTGATGTCAGGATGAGAATATTACTCGTACATATAACGTGATATGCAAGTACATATAATGTTTACAGAAGAGCGGGATTAATTCATTTTTAGCAGCAAATTGTCGTAAATGTTTAATAATGGCAATGGTTAAGTTTCCGAAACTATTTTACGATGAATATCTTAAATTCGTTAAATGAAGTTAATAATGAATTGTATGTATAGAGGATCATATTGCATTTACAAAGGAAGTTATTAACATCACAAAAGCATTTACGAAGCAAGAGACGCAGAGTCTAGACATAATCTTTGATAACCGTTTCAAACCGCAATAATATTAATTTTATGGAGCTTGATTTTTCTTCGATTTATTTCTCTAATAATAGAAAATATGCATCATATCTTTTCCGGACAACTGAAGGCAAAAATGTAAGTACTTGGCGTCTATTGTTATCACAAATATCGCATTCGCTGCACCGATGTGTCACGAATCAATTTTCTAATATATTTTATGTGAAGAGTTACGACCGAAACGAGTAAAAGGAAAATGCGATGCTTCACTCTTAATAACTTTTATTTTAAAAAAGATAAAGATTAAAGATATTTAGCAAATAGATTGCGACAAAAGCAAATCTTTTTAAATAAATTAACATCAAAAATTCCCACAAATTGTTATTGTTTCAGATAATACAATATAATGAAGATGTCGGTATTCAAAATATTAAAAAATTTCCGATATATACAAAGATACGATACCAACAAAGACCTTTCTAAGAACAACGTATCATCTGATGTTTTTATATAAAAAATTGTGAGAATTTTTTTTTAAATAAAATTTTCTAGAAGCTTAGGAGATAATGAGAAAACGAATTTGTATTTTAGAAGCACTTGTAATTTTTTAACACCACAATTGTTGATTTGAATCAAAATTAGACATACAAGTTATACTGGTATTAAATAATGCGTCTGAAATCAAGAATCGGTTTACTTTATTATTATTCTAAATGCTACAGGTTGCGACATTTTTGTAAAATTTAAATTTACTTGCATTGATAAAATAGAAAAATTCACATTTAAAACTGGGAAACTTAATGTCTCAGTTTGGTGTAATTGTCAGATGACAGCTTGTCGTTTCAATGACATGTTTTTTGTCAAAAGCTAAAGTACGCGGCCTGGCATAGATAAAGCAAATTGAAATTGACAACGAGGCACAAGTTGTAGACGGATCTGATATCCGTCTCTAACCTAACTAATATAAGAAAATACTACTGAGCCGAATTGGCTAAATTTTAACAATGCTAAGATCAATGTTTAGAGTCTCTGAAATCAATATTATTAATTGCTATGGAATTGAGGTAAAACATCATTATTTTAATTATCATCTAACTAATCTTTGTGCTACTCACAAGTTGAGTTATTTTGTCACTTCTATAGTTTCGAGAGGAAAAGTCCCACTCATCATCAGGCGTAATTAATAACCTATTTATACTTTTAAATATGAAAGGGGCTGCCCCTTTTTAAAATTACAGTTTTAACAAAATAACCCATGTGTGTGTACCACTACAAATTTTATGCGGGGTGTCTCATAGCTAGTAGCAAAAATTTTACAGGTGCAGTCCTGGCTTGATAATGAGTTAAAAATGTAAAAGCAACCATGACCTAATATTGATAGATATGGAGATATGCAATATCAAAGTTTGTATTTTTTTTTTAAATTTATGATTTATTTTTTTCAAAAAATTTAACTATCTTTACAGTAACTTATGTCGATTATGAAAAAAATATTCGCTTTAATACAACTCAAATAAAATGATAAAAACCTTGTTAAAAATTTATTTTAAAATTTTGCAAGGTTTTTATCATTTTATTCAACTTGTATTAAATCGAATAAATTTTTCATAATCGACATAAGTTACTGTAATGATAGTTCAACTTTTTGAAAAAAATAAGTCAGAAATATTTTTAAACATGCATATATTGCATATTTTTGCAACTAGCTATGACACACTTGTATATACAAAATTTTAAAGTTACGATTACCATTAACTAATTAGGTACGTATTATTTAAACATTATGAACCCTAAATGTTATACTTAATTAAATCGTGTACGTACGTAAGTGCTTATATGATTCTACACGTTATTTTGTAAATATATTTCATTCTAGAAATAATTAATACGTTTTTCATTCATGAATTTTTTTGAAGCTGGTATGAGTTTTGAGATTATGTGTATGAGCCGTAAAACTCCATAATGCTCCATAAAAAATAATTGGAATGGTGAACATAAAACGCGGCTCAGAGATCAAAGGTCCGCACTGCAAGGTTTTGAGCTGTGGGTTAACCAGGCTTTCAGTAAAACAGCCTCAGAGATCAGCATTCTTGATTCGGGTACCACAATAGCACAAACAGATAGGCAACGTTTGAACTGCTTACGATAACTTAAACAAAGATCAAATTTTACGCATTCTTCTTGTTTGCACTTCTCTATACTCCCCACTCACTCCCATCATACCATCAATTTACTATCACAGTTTTAGGTAGAGTGTATTTAAAAGCTTTTTGCTCCCTTTATATTAATTAACTCGTGGCGTCTGCTTGTCTTCTTGTCTGACGAAAAATCTTTAGATCCATTTTAAACCCCTTTCCCGTGATCCAATCGAGCTGAAACTTTGCAAGCAGACTCGTGGCGACGATCAAGAAGATCTATCAAATTTTCATTAAAAAATATTAATAAATTTTTGGATTTTTCATATTTTGAATGGTTTTTTCACACAACTTATTAAGTTGTATGAAAATATTTCAACGTGTCTGGTAGACGCGAAACCTGATATAGTATAATTTTGAATTTTTGGAAATTTTTTATTACTCCTTTTCGTAGCGTCGCCCGACCGAAGCCCAACGCGTAGGTTAAGCGAAAAAAAAATGTTTCAACTAGTAAATGAGAAAGGGAGTATAATAAAAACTTGTTTTTTATGGGTTACTTTTTATAGTAACTAACTTGCCAAAACATAACGCATTGCACTTCTGTCCTAACATATCACTCTCATCTCTTTCACTTTCATGCACATTTTTCGGTTGACGCACGTGAAGCTGTTATGTAACAGGGCCGTTCTCCAACAATTGGGTTATCTGGCCGTGCCAGATCTTTCAAGGATACCATTTCAAGGATGTCGTTTTCCTCGTATACTTTCTTAACCATATTCTCTTCGCTCCTACGTTCGGTCCTAACGCACGACCAAACTTTCTCAAAATCCCTTTCTTCGTTCTATTGACTTTGCCACAAAGACCTGCATTTACTCGTGGTTTTCCACTCGCTACATGTGCTTATATATTATTTCTGTTTTCATGCATTTTTCTACGTGTGTTTTTCTAAATTCTACATAGCAAAAAAGCAAAACTTTATTTTGAAGAAAATCACGTGTACGTTGGCTTACAGCTTAAACTAGTAGGTACACACGTTTTTTTAAACATTATTATCTTACTTCTTCAAGTTTTGAAAATGAAATTTATGGCGGCATTTTATAATTAAAATAATAAAATACTTTACTTTTATCACGATTAAATATTATTTAAAAAAAAAAATGTATTTCGGGAGCGAAGCTCGGGATATTTCCGCTCAAATTTCTTGTCCTGAGGAAGGGAGCATCGTTCCCGAAACATATATTTTTTAAATAGAAATTAATCACGGTAAAAACATTTTTATTTTTATTTTTGATATTCGACATTGCTACTCAACTAGCACTAGTACATGTTCCTGATTATCAGTAAAATGAATGTTTGAGAGTCACTTAGTATTTATTTTAGTACTAGCTATAACCCGTCAACAATGGCGAACTTTTTATTTTTCAATTTCAACTTTATCAGGGTAGTACAGCATCTTAAATATATAACTAATATTTAATAATTTCAAGAAATTATTAATTAAATTAGTCAAAACAAAAAAATATATTTGGAATCATTCTAATATGTAAACTTTTATGTGGGCTATTTGAAATCATACTAACTTTGAAAACGGAAAGAGATCGGCTGTGTAGCGATGTTGAAAAAGAGACCAGCTGTTCGATTTTAGTTATGGTTACGCATGGACATTCGAAAATAGTATTTTTGAGGATTGGGATTTCTCAAGGCGGTTTTCGCTAAACTACTAATTTGTTGGCCGCTCCAGAAGCGAGCCATTCGAAAGCGAGCTTTTTATTTAAGCTCTTATACATTATGACTTAAATAAAAATAATCGCTTTTCGAATAAAGCTTCCAAATATCTTTTGGAAACATGTTCACCCTTGCGATCCATCCATTGTGGTCGCGACCTCCCTTTCCGCCTCGTATTTAATGCCAAGTATTTATTTTTTATCGCTCTTCGGGAATCGCGAAGGCTTTGATCGATGACATCTGTCCCGCGCTGGTGAGCGATGGTCGTTTATTCTGAAGATCAGCCTTTGAATAATATCATTAGGGAAGATTTTAATCTGAGGTATCAATTTGGTTTAGAGACGAAGAGCAAATAAAAACTTTAATCGCAGAGTTAACTTGTATATTTAATCCACTGGCATAATTGGTACTAAAAAAATATTTTTTGCACTGTATATCATCATATTCGTAGCAACATATAGCAATTTTACCTAGTTTAGAAGGTTTTAATTGTAAGTCCACTAGTGGCATTAACTGTGGACACTTGAATATTTTTGATTTCTTTTAATTGTTTACAAAAAAAATCTGGTATCCCAAAGTATTATTTGGGATATCAGAAAATGTTTTTTAAGCATAACTTTAAAGAAATTCAGACTTTTTTAAAATGAAAAGTAGCTATGGTAAGTACATTTCAAATCAATATTCTTACTATTCTTAAACTGAATCTAAATTAAATTATTTTAAAGTATTCTTAAGAGATTGCATAAACGTACCTATCTTATTTGACGAATACATATTGGGTTAAGAGATTTAAGAATGCCTTTTTGTTATACTGTTTCTATACACTATAAACCATATTTAAAACTACAACTATAACAACTATTGCAGTAAACGAATATGTGTTTTGTTAAAATGTATTAATAATATATACATTAAAATATTAAACTAAACAATTAATCTTAATCTTAATCTTTCTTTTGCATCGTGTACACGTGTTTCATAATGTAACTTTAAACATTCGTTTATTAAATTGTTGAAAATGAAATGACGGAATATAGTATGTTTATAAAATAATCTTCCATAAATTGACGTCAATTCAGTCAATCAACGTGAGTAAGATTGCTTAACAATCGACGTCCATGGCTAACAGTGCCGTAGCGTCGTTGTCGTCAGACATAATTAGGATTACCGTATGGTGTCCAAAAGAAGGACACGTCCTCTTTTTTCAAACTGACAAAGAGTGACATTCTTTTCACCTTATAGGGTCCTTTTTTGGCTTACACTTCTTTTTATACCCAAGGTAGTTTTTGAACAAGACACATTATCATCGTTGACGTAAATCTATACACTAATTTTGTAACCTGATTTAATTCCTCCAATCCAATAAGTAGGCACTATGCTGTAAGTTTATCTGTAGCTCTCACAGAACTTTAGAAATATTTAAACGTTAAAACTAGCGCGTATGTAGAAGGTTAGAAAAAGTTAGAAGACGCATAAAAACATCCGATATTTTGGCAGCTACTGAGAAAATAATCGGAAGAGTCTTCCAAAAACGACGCCTTAATGTCTAAACTCCACTTCCTAATAGACGAAGTCCTAGCTATCCTTTAAAACATCTTTTAAAATACAAATGTTTGAATTTAGTAATATTAGTGGCAAAAACTATTCGATCACGTTAGAGAGAAATCAATTATTGATTACACAATTAATCTTTCTAATCTAAATATAATAATTTCGTTTTCTGTCTGTTGGTCTGTAAATTACAAAATGAGCTGGATTTATAACTTTGGATAATTAGAGAGTGACACGCAATCAACAAGTGTCTCAAGCAACACGCAAAGTTTGAAACTAAACGATCGTAATTTTTTTATTTTATATTATTATTTCATTATATTTAGTTTTAGGTTTATGCGAATAGTCAATTGTTTTCTATTCATGAATTTTCCGCTTCAAAATCCTGCAATTATTATATCCCGTAATTTTTCATTTTTTTGTTATACTTAGCGCTTGGTAAATTTATTCTGATAATACAAATATTTATCGTTAATTTGACTAAAAAATTAATATTTCTACCGCTATTATGTTAATTTTGCGGTCTGAGATTGCGAATAACGATTTCGTGGAGAACTGCATCTGTGTCAAACTAAACGTAAATATTATTAAAAAGTGAAAAATAATTTAAATGTTAATCGTCTTCGAAACGGGGTCAATATTTTATTGTGCACGATAAATATTACGTTGTAAAATAATTTAAACTTTTTCAGTGAATCAATTTTCGGAGTAATGTTAAATGGTAATCGCGTTCTGAATGAATTTAAGTAATTCGTCATCTCTAAAGCCGGCTTCATTTATTTGACAACGATCCATTAGTAATCTTGAGACGAGATAAATTGTTTCCTGCGTCAAAATTTCTGAAAGATCGCGATTAGGGACTGAAATACCGAGAAAATCTCCACCGGTTTTCTATATTGAATTCTATTCTACAATGAAACAGATTTAATTTTATTTTTTGTGTATCCTGGTACAATAAAACGTGACCGATTCGGGGCACAATTTTCCGTGGTCCGTGGTCTATAATTATAATATATTTAACTATAGCCTCAATGTGAGATACAATTTTTGTATATAATCATGAAAACGTACACTGCCTACTTGTGAAAGTTAAGATAATGTTTGATGAGTAAAGTATTTCGAATTCGCAGACATGTTCGAGTACATGACGTACACATATATCTAAGTAAGGAATCTCTGACAAAATATTGCGTAAATAATAATGAAATATGAAACAGTCACAAGAACTAATTTAATTTGAGCATTTTTCTTTAATTTACAATATATCGCACTAATCCCTCGTAGGCGTAACACTTTAGACCTTAGAATATTCGCACGTCTGGAAACGTACATATTTCCGAATCCCCATTAGGTACTTTCTTAATTATTATAGCTGGTATTTCACTCACCGCTGGTTTCTAAGGTATCACAGCTGTCACAATAACCTATTGCTCCAGCATAACACCAACGCATATTTATAATGACCCGCTGTTTCTGGCGTAGATGGTACTTACTTACTTACTTACCATCACGCCGTTTCCCCGAGGGGGTAGGCAGAGAGGATAGAGCGCCATACTCTTCTGTCCTGACATACAACTTTCGCTTCGTTTACATTCATACATCTTCGCATGCAAGCTCGACGGTTGTTCAGACTTCTAACAGGACCATCTTCCAGTATCTGGTTAATCTGGTCATGCCACGTCTTCCGTGGTCGCCCTCTTTTTCTAGCGCCGTCAACACTTGCATCATATATCTTTCTTACCATTCTTTCCTCATTCATTCGCTCAACATGCCCAAACCACCTGAGCGACCCTATTTTTATTCTCTGTATTATGCTACGATCAGCTTTACATTCATTCCTAATATCTTCATTCTTTACTCTATCATACATGGATTTACCACACATACGTCTAAGGGACCTCATCTCCACTGCATTCAATCTACTTTCGTTCCTCTTCTGCCAGCTCCAGGCTTCACTTCCATACATTAGTGTCGGTACCAGAACTCCATTATGTACCGCCAGTTTTGCCTCGGTAGACATATTTCTATTAGAAATTATTGCATTCACCCTATTCCCGGCAGTCACTCTCCTCTCTATATCTTTCTCAACATTCCCTCTTCTATCGAACATACTTCCCAAGTACACAAACTCATCTACTTGTTCCAAACATTCATTGCCTACTAGTATTTCACACGTTGTCTTACTTTCCTCCTTCTCGAATACCATTACTTTTGACTTCTTTACATTCATAATAAGGTCACTTTCCTTGCATACATCATACATCCTGCTAACTAGACTTTGTAGGTCTTGTTCGCTATTTGCCATTAATACCGCATCATCCGCGTACAGTAAACAGCATACAATCAAATCACTCATTTTCGCTCCTATATTCATACATTCCAGTTCTTTCACACAATTATCCATATACAAGTTGAACAGCCATGGAGACATTACACAACCCTGTTTGACACCTTTTGTTATATCAAACCACGGTGTGAAAGATCCATTGATTCTTACACACGCAGTACTCCCCTCGTAAAGGGATGCAACTGCGTCTATAAGTTTACTGTTCACCTTGTAATCAGAGAGTACCTTCCATAACCTTCCTCTAATAACCCTATCATAAGCTTTTTGCAGATCTACAAATGCACAGAAAAGGCGTAGATGGTGATTTCTAAAATTTACTAAACTGTTCGGAAGACTTCGATTATGTGTAGTTCTTAATGTTTTTAGACTCTCGTGACAGATGTAATTTTGGTACCTTCAAATTAATCCAAAATATAAATAAATAAACTTATTACATGATAATTTAAAAAAATCACACACATTTTGCTCAAGTTTGATAAGATACAATTTATTGATTGTATTAATTGGCCAAATGACACGCGAAGAAATCAAAGTTTAGGGAACATGGATAACCAGCAATTTGGTGATTCAAAAATCATAAAAGCAGTGATCTGATCTGGACAACTTCAGTGATCTAATCACTAAAAATAACAACACCGTCTCGATGCCAAACAATTTCGCAACGGGCGAGAAGAAAGTTTCAAGTAAATAGTTCAACATTTATTTATTTGTTTATGACTAAACCACTTGCTTAAATATCATTCTCACTATTTTACATACGTATTTATTTTATTGATAAAAAAAATGTTCAGCTAAATCCAAGATAATGGTCCCATTGCATATACGACGAAAATGAGTATTTCACTATATTATTGAATGTGCTAATAACAAAATGAAAAATAATTTACGTTTAAATAGTAAGTATTAAATAAGATATTACACTTTAAAGTTCCGAAAAATGCACTGCATATTTTGACATTTCATAGGCAATATATGAGGTTAGGTTAGGTTAGGTTATTAGGTTTGGTTTGTTTAATTTAGATTACGATTATTTTAGTTAGATTAAATTAACAGGACGTTAAATTATATTTTGAAATACTTATTTTCATTGTATGAACAACGGGACCATCATCTTGGATTTTTCCAAATGTTCTAATAACGGTTTAACAGAGCGGAGTACCGGCAGAAGTCTCACGCTGTACCGGTGCTGCCCTCCCTAATCGTAGCGGTCCATTATGGTTAATGAATTGGTAACGCCCACGAATTAGCTCCACCGCAAACTAATCTTCGAACATCCATCTTTAGTTTGTGGTAATTAGATTCATGTTGGATACTTTATATTACATTAAATATATTTTTAAGATGTAAGGTTTTATGAAATACACATTTTTAATCATCTTTCTGTTTTCATTTCTAAAACTGGTGGTAGTGATAATATTTGAAATAATCCAAGATGATGGTCCCGTTGTTCATACAATGAAAATAAGTATTTCACTATATAATTTAACGTCCTGTTAATTTAATAGAACTAAAATAATCGTAATCTAAATTAAACAAACCAAACCTAATAACCTAACCTAACCAAACCTAATAACCTAACCTAACCTCATATATTGCCTATGAAATGTCAAAATATGCAGTGCTTTTTTCGGAACTTCAAAGTGTAATATGTTATTTAATACTTACTATTTAAACGTAAATTATCTTTCATTTTGTTATTAGCACATTCAATAATATAGTGAAATACTCATTTTCGTTGTATATGCAATGGGACCATTATCTTGGATTTAGCCTAATATTTTACAATCATAGATACCGATAGATAATCGATGTCTCCCGCGTGTAGTAAGTAAACTAGGATGAATTATGCAATTCTGTGTAGTCAACATAATAATAATAATAGTAGCCCTTATATCGATTGGAGTACCCGCCCGCAACGCACCTTAAAAATATTCTCACGAGACTATAGAAACAGAACGAACTACACAATCGAGGATTATCCAGGACGTTTTAGAATCATAAGAAATTACTAGAAAGATTTAGAAGTCATTCGATCACATACAAACGTTCGCGAAATGACTTTCCCTATATAAAGAGCGACTAAATTGCTACACGAGCAGTTTATTGTGACAGTCCGGCGATTCCATAGAAACAATACTAGCGAAAGCGGCGACTGGTGCGAATTATAAGCGACTAGCGATAATAGATTACGAGAGTATCTACCCAGCGTTCGATAGTGAATAAGTTCGATCACAGACGTGTGAGTATTCTGGAAAACTTAATAAAGTGTCCCACAAACAAGTGGAAATCTCGATTACAATTGCGATTACCATTATGTTTGTGTCCAGTGACTTTGGTGATTAAATAAAACTTTAATTAATGTCAAGTGTTTCATTTGTCTCCATTAAATCATTTATTTAATTTCCTGAAAATTTTCAACGTATTTAGAATTCCACAAAATTAATAACGTTATTTCATATCAAACCTGGTACAAGAATTCATTTCATTAACCATTTATTTTAACTATTCATAATAATAATTAGAGAATATTTGAAAAATGTCTCAGACTGTATGTTTATGTATAGGTACCTACTTATATGTGAGTAAGCACGTCAAAATAATCTATTTCTTTAAATATGGGTATTTTTAAAAATATTTCAAGTAAAATCTACTCATCGCATTAACTGTCAAACTTGACATAAGTCAGCATGAGTATCTAGAATTAAGAGCAGAATGGTGGCATGTTCATAATACAAAATTTTCGGGAAAGTAATTTTTGAGTTATCCAAATAGTAACTGCAAAAAAATTCACGCCTCTATCCTTAAACTTTCAACAAGATTTGTTAACGTGATTATCGAACATGTAAGATTATATTATTTTTAAGGTAACTAAAAAATACTAGCCGTACACACGTGAAAAATCACCGGAAATAATAATAACGACTTGCCTTGCGTGACGGCGCAACATAAGCCGCGCACTGATTGGGTGTCACACTCTAATTATCTAATGTTTTAATTCCAACAAATAACGGACTTTACGACAGACAGACAACGAAATTATTAGGTTTGATGATTCTTAAATAACAACCAATTATTTTCCAGTTCCTTGTCAAAATAATATTATTATTAAATAATTTCGTTATCCTCAGCAGCAGATAAAACCTTTAAATGGTTAACTCTGGCATCGTGGTAATTAACGAACTTATTTTGGTGTGGAATTTCTAGGTCAACGCTACTTTTTTCAGCACCAACTTCTTGATCTCGCTTTCAAAATTTCACTGTCAAAAAATAAGATGCCATATTGTTTGTTCCATATTTTTAGTTTGTTAAACTAAAAAAATATGTCGAAAAGATAATATTTTTAAAGAACCCATTGAAAAAAAAAATTGAATGTGTTGATACTCACTCAGATATGAAATCAATATACTCGTAGCAAAAACTGGTGCAGCTATAAATACGTACAGGGTACAAATAAATGCTGACAACTGAATATAATATAATGGGAAGAATCATTTTGCCATCCTCTATCAAACAGGGTAGGTACATTATTTCGTAGACATTAAGTACATTAAACAAATCTTATCGAGTTGGCGTTCTATAATGTCGAGTTGAAATATGTTGAGAATCCGTGTTTTCAGTGGGACTCTCCTCTGAAGGATAAGTGACCCCAGTCACAGTTTAGCCATGTTGCCATTTCTTTCTGCGACGTTCCGCCTGCGGTTTTGCGGTGAGCGCTTCAACTTATTAAGCCGAAATACCGTGATCGGCAAAATCGGCATCATTACTATATTACACATCCCGCAGTATTCAAAATGTCAAAATATTTAAAGACAAAAATGTAATGTATTACCATACACGTATAAAATTATTCTGAAACCTATACTTATTACACGATAGCGAAATGCGCCCTAGTAAAAAATGCATGCGTGTACGGTTACATCACCCTGGAAGCCTGAAATAACGGTTTAAAAAATCGTTGCAATTAAGATAATTAAAAGAACAATATAATTCACACAATATAAAATTTTACAGAGATTACCTAAACCCCTTCTTTAGGCGAGGTAATTGTGACAGCGGAAGTATGTTACCCTTCGTGTATATTTAAAACACATTTAAAATGCAGTTAAAATATTCGCCTGTACGTCGACCACAATCAAAAGACCATTCCTTAGCTTTGTTCGGTAAGAAGAAAGCGGGGGGAAAGTTGCCTGGCAAGCCCGTATTACAAGCCTCAATATGATATTCCAAATAAATATATATTTTTTAGTTTAAAAAAGGTTACTTACTTACTAGAAAAACTTATTTTGTGTTCTTTTTTTGCATCGTACCAACACATATATTTTTTGCGCACACTCTTTTGAATGCGGTCTACGTATTTTTTATGACTGACTTTTATATTATTTCGTTCTCCAAACAGAGTCTCTTCATCTCTCCTTATCTTCAAATATTTTTCGTTCTCTTCATCTCTGTAAGTCAAAGCTCTTTTGTAATAAAGCGCGAATGATTTACAAAGACAATATAAACCTTCCAATATTTAAGAGTTTTAAATTTACAAGCTTGTAATATTTTTCAAACGAGTCAAACGTAATGGAACGAGACCATGTCTACCAAGAAATTTAAGTTAGTTTATGTCTGGTATGTAGGAGGTATGTGATGTGTGTGTTAAACTATTGTGAAAGTAATATATATCGAATATTAAAAAATCATTCGCTTTGATACAAGTCAAATTAAATGATTAAAACATTTTGTTTTTTAATAAGCATTCCATATAAGTTACCGTAGTGGTAGGTAGTTCAACGTTTTTCAGTAAACGCGTCAAAAATATTTTAAAAAAGCCTAACATTGATGTCACTTATCGCCGTAGCTACGTTGACACTATTAACTTTCACCTTTTGTATGCTTTCTGCGATACAAGCGTTTATAGTCTGATCTATTTTCGCGACCGTTAGATTTGTGAACAGTCAACAATATATTATAGGCGGGAGATTTTATATGACTGTGGATTAATGTTCCGAGCACACCTACACACACACCCCGAGGTGCTGCGGTGCCCTATCCCCGCATCGAATCCTCGACCAGCTCGAGCACTTCGGCCGACTTATGAAGATTCAGACCGAGCATTCTGATATTTATCACCGCGTATTATGCTCACCCTTGTGATACTTCACACTGTCACGCAAGCGCCGTCAAACACGACCTTTTTAAAAGGAGTGACTTATGTGCTCAAACGCTAATCTTCAGATTTACATTTTTGCTACCTATAATTTATTATTTCACATTTGCAGGAGTATATTAACTAAAATACGAAAATCAAATCTTACAATTAATGTACATAATTAATAATGGGTGGTACAGTAATAATAGTAAATAAACTAGCTGTTGCCCACCAAAAATGATCTTTGCTAAGCCCTAGTACATATTTATAGTATCTTTTTGGCGGTTCGCGGAGAGATAGCGGCAGCAACATCGCCTTCTCCAGCTGTTTAATCTGTTTTTTTAGGCGTGAATTCAAACGAAATTACGGACGTTACAGGAAGATACGGGGACAGACAGATGGAGGGACAGATCACGAAATGATTATATTTAGATTAGATAATAAAAATCGGATAATTTATATAGCGCCGTTTTCGTGAGTACTCTCCTTAAGGGCACTTCACACATTTATCGTTTTACAAAACCACAGACTGGCTAAAAAAAAATGAAAAATACTATTGATTGTATGTTTTTATTTATCATGTACATATTGTAGATTGTAGCTGTCTGGTTCTATAGGTTTTTATATGATTTTCTAAATAAGTGCGTCTTTATTTATTTTTTAAACTGTACTATCGAGTGACTGATTTTTATAAATCTATTCTACAAGCGGTGGCATTTGGTAAGAACACTGAAGTATGACATTTACGTTAACATATATTTTGAAAAATAATTAAAATAAAAAATATATGTCGTCATATTATTTTCACAAGTATTATATAGTATTATATTATTTAAATTTTAATGCATCATGATATTCTATCACATAAATATAATTTATTTCGATGTTTTTTCCATAATACATGTTTACGTAAAAGTCGTGCTTCAGTGTTATACTCACAGCACCTGTCTACAGGTGTAGGTATATACGTGGAATGTTATCATCTGCTTTTTTTAAAAAGAAATGTAGAAAATAAATAATGAAGAAAGAAATCAAGTTGTTATTGCCAATGGCTTTTGTAAACTTTTGTATACTTTTTTTTTAAATTTTTAATTTTTTTTTATATTTGCATCTGAGAATTATGCAGATAATTATTATTTAAAATATTTTGTGTAGAAATATTAAAAAATATGTAATTTGTAAATTGTGAATTTGGTGAATATTTTATTTTCGCTGTCTAATAAACTTAATACAATTGTTGTTCTTTTTGGTCACATTATATTTGTAACCATGCAATGGGTAAATTTTATGTATTGTTTTTTATTTAATGTAGGTAATAATAATATTTTAAATACGTATTTTTAATAAGTAAACGTAATGCTAAGAAATATTAAAAATAGTGATCCTCTAATTTTATAGTAGGTAGATGTATTTATAACCGTATCAATTTAAATTATTAACATTTAATCTAGATAGTTCTTACGTAGTAAACTAACTATCACCCCGTCTTACAGAACATGAAGATTAAACCACTCCTGTCCCCTTCATACATTTTCGCATGCACGATAGTCTATTATTGAAGCTTGTAACAATAACGTTCAGGAAGTCGGTAAATGATTTCAAGCAATGCTTCATTTTCAGTCTTGGAGGTATTTAAAATTTTCAGTTATTTTTACAATAAATATTTTTTTCTTGAGGAAAAAGTTTTTCTATTAATCAAAGCTTAAATAGTTTTGTCTTAGCGATTGACTTTCTCCGCTTCGCGATTGACTTCCGCTATCCTTTATCTTGTTGAAAGTTGATAAGTACTTACTGCAGTAGTAACGCATCGCGTTCCGACGCTCGCCGGCCGGTGATGTAGTAAGAAAGCTGGTAAGACGACGAGGTGGTAGGTGAAGGTAAACTCAGCCGACACCAAGGGCCGAAAGCTTTGTGTAGAGGTTTATTTAATATGAAAGCAAACTCACAAAGAGCAGATACAACTCATCCCGAACAATAAACTTTTAATACAATGGTTTTCTTTTCCACGTAAATTAAGACACGCTTTGTACGTATGTCATCCCTTAAATGGAACTTGGGAATTGCGAATTTAATTTACGTACCCCCACGAAAACGGGTTCATATACGATTATGAATAAAAATAATTTTAAAAAAATGGATGAAAGTAATTTTTTACTCATTTCCAATTACAGTAGGTTTTCAAATGCGGCGTTTGGCCTGCAAGCATTTGAGTATGCAAAAATGTCTCCTTTCTGCAGGAAATACGCATCAATGGCAGACTCTTAAATCTCTTGGGGGATTTGGGATGGGGGAAGATGGGGGATGGGGGAAGAGAAGTGAGTCGAGTTCAAAGACGTAGGGCAAATTTCCCCACCTTTGACCTAACAAGTGAACAAAGCAACAGGTACTTTCTGGCGACTGCTCTCTGATGTGCGGATGCCGAGAAAAATGGAGGTTTATCGTCACGGACTGGAAGGACGGAAGTCCGCGAAGATGATGATCCTCAATCGTGAGGACCAACGGGGAACGATAAAAATTCAATCTAAGAGGTTACATAGGTACACAACTAGAACAAAAACTAGCTACAAGTCGAATTTTTATCACCCTTATTTTCCTAAGCTAGAACGAGAAAAAAAATAATAAATCTTTATTATAGAAATATAAGATAAATTTTATTTGTGCATAAATATGCAGTGTAGAATAAAAATGCGTGATAATAATTTGTGTACAAATATGCATAAATATTTTTAATACGTAATGCATAAATATGCAATGTAGAAAGATATATTACATATTTATGCACTTTGATCATCCGAATCGGAAACATCAGCTTGAGTTTCCGATTTTTTTAAACACTTTTTTTGAATCGCTTATAAGGGAATCGTTCATTACATTTTCTAACACAAAATCGTCTTCTTTGCCGTCAATGGCAATATTGATGCGGGATTTTTTAAATGAGTACCTACTCCACTATTGATCCTGGAATATTTCAATTAAAATTTTGTTTTTTTTTTATTTAAAATATAATAGAAACCTAAAAGGTTCATGGATAACATTTTTACATGATTCAATATAGGAACATAATAATAATATAATTTATATACAGAGTCATTTTTTATAGTTGACCGAGTTTTAGCATTTTTGTCACATCTGTTTTGAATTTTTCAGTGGTCAGTTTTTTGGGCTGTTGTGGCAGGTCGTTGTATAGTTTTAATCCGTTGCAAATTAGTCGGAATTGTCCTGTTTTTGTTTTGGCATGTGTTATGTGATAGTTTTGAGTCATTCTAGGGTTGTATTAGTGTTTTTCGTGTATTTTGTGTAATTTAATGTCTTCGTCTTGTATTTTGCCAATTGCTAGTCTGTGAATGATTTTAAGTGTTTCGATTTTTGTAATGCTTTCGATGTTTACGGTACAAACGGTACAGATTTGCATCGAAAATATATCAGCGGAGGGGGAGGGTTAAAATAATAGGGGGGAAATGTCGCATATGTTACCCGCAGAGTTCTTAAGTAAAAGTTTCCAAATTTTGAGTCCGATCGGTCGAACGGTACATACAAATATTTTCGATGCAAACATCGAAAATATATCAGCGGAGGGGAAGGGTAATAGAGGGGAAATGTCACCTATGTTACCCGCCGGGTCCTAAAGCATAAGTATACAAAGTTTGTAGCCCGTTCTCTGTAGATTTGTATAGAGAACAGGCAGACAGACAGACAGACATTGAGTGTTATAGGTACAGTTGTAATAATTAATCGATAAACGGTATACCATAGTATTTTGCCAGAAAAATATTTAATTTTTTATTTCGTTCTCCAATGTACTGACTGCACGCACCTAGTTGGTACGTAGTTAACATGCAATGCGCGTGATAGAGTATTTGTGGCTTTGTAACGCATAAAATTTTCCAACAATATATGGTCATGTTATTTTAAACCATTAAATAACAATGATATATATGCAAAATTGCATATATATCATGACCATATATTAGGTCCTTACATATGAAATTGGCGTTTTGCCGTACTGGCAAATTTGATCTCAAATATCTTCTCTTTGGTTAGGAATTCCAAATCCAAATTTATACAGCTATTTACTCGTGTATTTGTGTTTTGAAAATTATAATTCATTTGTTTTTTCCTCAATTGTTTTTTTCTTTGCGTCACTTAGTTTACAAAATGAAAAACTTGAAATATCGCATTATTTACGAGTACGAGTTCCACCGTGGCACCAGTGCTGCAGAAACGGCTCGAAGGATTAATGATGTGTATGGCGACGGTGCCGCAAAAGAAAACACAGTGCGTTTTTGGTTCCAACATTTTCGTTCTGGAAATTTCGACCTGCAGAACAAGCCCCGTGGACGGCCGGAGACCAAAGTTGATAATGAAGAATTGAAGGCTATTGTGGAAGCGGATCCATCGCAAACCACATCCGAGTTAGCTGCAGGCTGCGGTGTTAGTGATAAACTGTTTTAATCCACTTGAAGCAAATTGGTAAGGTGAAAAAGCTTGAAAGGTGGGTACCTCACGAATTAAGTGAAGCAAATCAACAAACGCGCGTTGACTGCTGCGTTGCATTACTCAACCGGCACAATAATGAAGGGATTTAAAATCGAATCATTACCTGTGATGAAAAGTGGATCCTGTACGATAATCGTAAGCGCTCATCGCAATGGCTGAACCCTGCCGAACCAGCCAAACCATGCCCCAAGCGAAAATTGACTCCAAAAAAGTTACTTGTGAGCATTTGGTGGACTAGTACTGGTGTCGTTCACTACAGCTTTCTTAAATCTGGCCAGACGATTACGGCAGATGTCTATTGTCAGCAACTGCAAACCATGATGGAAAAGCTAGCTGCTAAACAACCGAGGCTGGTTAATCGCTCTAGGCCACTGCTGCTTCATGATAACGCTAGACCACACACTGCACAACAGACGGCTACCAAATTAGAGGAGCTTCAATTGGAATGTCTAAGACATCCACCGTACTCTCCGGACCTTGCCCCAACAGATTACCATTTTTTTCGAAATTTGGATAACTTCTTGCAAAGGAAAAAATTCAACTCCGATGGGGCAGTCCAAACCGCCTTCAAAGATTTTATTGATTCCCATCCGAATGGTTTTTTTAGTAAAGGGATCGATGAACTACCTATGAGATGGCAAAAGTGCATAGATAGCAATGGTACATACTTTGATTAAATAAATATATTATAATAAAAAAAAATCGGCTTTATGTTCCTCCCATACTAAACGCCAATTTCATATGTAAGGACCTAATATTATTCTAATCTGTTCGACAATGAGGGTGATATCGTTCATGGACACAGGTATGCTATTTATCACTTACATACTGTATAATACCATAGATTTTAAAAGAAACCTTGGATACCCTATGCTGGTAAATACTCTCCTCTCTTTTGCCCTACATCCTGTTCTCGAGGTTTATGAGAACCATGCTAGGTCCACGTAAATACAATGTCGTTAGGAAATTGACTCCGATATTAATCATTTCTGAGAACCATTTCTATCTAACGATATATTTTTAGTAATCTGTAAAAAACTTAAAGGAAACATTATTTTGTATTCACAGCAGTTGAACAAAAGTAATAAAATATATCGTGAATAACTGCAAATTCATTGTTAATTGACAACACCACCACCAAACGCTCACAAGTAACTTTTTTGGAGTTAATTTTCGCTTGGGGCATGGTTTGGCTGGTTCGGCAGGGTTCAGCCATTGCGATGAGCGCTTCCGATTATCGTACAGGATCCACTTTTAATGATTCGATTTAAAATCCCTTCATATTGTGCCGGTTGAGTAATGCAACGCAGCAGTCAATGCGCGTTTGTTGATTTGCTTTACTCAATTCGTGAGGTACCCACCCTTCAAGCTTTTTCACCTTACCAATTTGCTTCAAGTGGATTAAAACAGTTTTACCACTAACACCGCAGCCTGCAGCTAACTCGGATGTGGTTTGCGATGGATCCGCTTCCACAATAGCCTTCAATTCTTCATTATCAACTTTGGTCTCCGGCCGTCCACGGGGCTTGTTCTGCAGGTCGAAATTTCCAGAACGAAAACGTTGGAACCAAAAACGCACTGTGTTTTCTTTTGCGGCACCGTCGCCATACACATCATTAATCCTTCGAGCCGTTTCTGCAGCACTGGTGCCACGGTGGAACTCGTACTCGTAAATAACGCGATATTTCAAGTTTTTCATTTTGTAAACTGAGTGACGCAAAGAAAAAAACAATTGAGGAAAAAAACAAATGAATTATAATTTTCAAAACACAAATACATGAGTAAATAGCTGTATAAATTTGGATTTGGAATTCCTAACCAAAGAGAAGATATTTGAGATCAAATTTGCCAGTACGGCAAAACGCCAATTTCATATGTAAGGACCTAATATTATCACAGAAAGTATTTAATTTTATTATTTTAATTTAATTTTCAACGCTACAAAATTACTGTAGCGGAATATATCACACAAACAAAACGTAGGAACGCCAATCTCGTGATTTTGTTAAGACTCGGTGTTTTTGTAATGCATTTCGCTGCATTACATGTTATAAAACTAAATAAAAATACTACCACAGAGAATAAAGTGAAACGGTGGTCTTCAAGAGAGACTAGTCGTTTTTCTTACACTTTATAATACTATAAAATAGGACGCGTGTACTTACGTAAGGACGCGCGTTAAAAGTTTTACTTCTTTGGCATAGATAAAATAAACAGCACATCATTTATCACAGCTCAACCACCAAACGAAATATAAAACAACTTGAACGTAAATAAATGCGAAATAAACCAGCCGCAAAAACTGACAACTAAAGAGATATTCGCAGAATAGAGTTCCTCATTCTATGTCATAACAAGGCGGGCGTCATTTGATATTAAAAACCACTGAGATGATTTCTCAAGATTACGGTAATACTTTTAAAAATATATTAATATTAAATAACTTCACAGTGTGAAGAATTCCGTCGCACGATTCGCGTGCGTAACGTAACTAAATGTTCACCTATATCGTGCCTAAAGAAGGACCTATGACTTCAAAAATGAAAAAAGATTTGTTTATATTATTAGGAGTGACCCGACTACTGGCACACCTCGACGTGCTCTCCGCCGATGTGGAGTTTGTCCCTCTTCCCAACAACTCGACGTCGAGTACCATGGCGAGCAAGTTGCCCGCCACTTGGGAAAAAGACGTACATAGATTAAAAGAGCGCCTCCGCACGTTACCTTCATAGCGTGCTTGACTCAGTGGTTATCATCATCTGCTCATGGCAGCATTTACACGATGTTGAAAGTACCACTCGGCTCATGATAGGTCCGAAGTACAGATGTATACGAATTAATAGTATTTTCTTCAATAAATGAAAAATGATTTTGTGGTGACATTATTAATATAATTAACAAGAATATACTTTGTTTACACCACTAATTTGTTGGAAATACCAACATAACGTGTTTAATAAATAAACATGTTGGGGTTTTCAACAAATTAGTAGTGTAAATAATTAAGTTCTCATTAATTGTATTGAATTAATAGTACGCTGGTGAAGCGAGTAGTTAGTGACCTTAATGATAGGCAGACTGACCTGACATGTGATTAAGGGACGACTAATCCAGCAACCGTACCTATTTGTATTTATTCAAATGAAATGATATAGCAAGCATTTATAATTCAATTTATAATATTCAATTCAAATAGATAATGGAAATAATTATGATTGTTGATAATCAAGTCATGATGATGGGTCAATATGGGTAGTAAATGTTGGGCCGAAATAATAGCTTGAATTTTGAAAAAAAAATCAAAATAAATTATGTATCGAATAATATTCCTATCACAATTATTATCATACTATTCAGACTTTAATATACATGTACATAATAATATTCTATCAGAGAAATATTTCATAAAAATGTACTCGCCTGATGACACGACCATGATGCGACTACCAAACGCCACTTTTGAATATCAAACGGAACTTCTACGATGCGGCTACTAAATAGCATTACTGTCATACGACTACCAAACGGCACTTTTGAATATCAAACGGAACTTCTACGATGCGGCTACTAAATAGCATTACTGTCATACGACTACCAAACGGCACTTTTGAATATCAAACGGAACTTCTACGATGCGGCTTCTAAATAGCATTACTGTCATACGACTACCAAACGCCACTTTTGACTACGAAACGGCACCACCATGATGCGGCTGCTGACAAATTTTAATATTAAAAAGCATTTTAACATTTAAGCTACTGAGCACTTGTGTTTTATAGCCTTAGATGTCCTCACAAAAAACATTCATCTGCATCGTTGGTTCAATTATATTTTCGACGAATTTACACTAATTGGAAAAACACACACAAAAAAACTGTAATATAATTCGTCAAACTAAAAAAGCATCGAAAACAGGCGCCTACTCCGTGTCAATAAAATTTTTGTACACACAAAAGTAAACTATGGCGTGTATTGAAAGAATGTACCGAGGTGTTAATTAAGCGGGTAAACGACGCTGGTGGGAATCTGCCGGGCGAGAATCTGTCCCGCGGTATCGAGATGAAGCGAATAGTGAACATGACGCGACTGCGTCATTGCTTAACCTTCCCTAGCCTAGTTACACAGCTCTACCGAACTAATGGAACAATGCAATATAATAAGCATGTTTTTAATTAGTTAATCCTTTGCACTCAGAAATGAGTAATGGAAAACCAATTATGTAAAGCGAATCATGCTAAAAAATAAATTAATTAAACTGATACGAAAAAATACCATTTGTCAGTCAAATGACAGTCTGAACAAACTTTCTTTTCAGTGCTAGAAAATAGAACAACAACAATGCCCAAACAATGCCCAAAAAATGGGTCCCCGAGGCCGATTAGACGAAAGAGAACGATAACAAAAAGAAAAATAATTAATATGAAAGAAGTTCGTGTTGGATTTAACTTGATTAATGTATTATTTGTGTGAATACAGTGTCTTCTTCTTCTTTTTCCTTACACTGTATCAACTCATTGCCCGGGTAGGCTGTTGGGGTCGGTTCATCTTGTTCTCAGGATGTATCTTCTTCAGCTCTGGGTATCGCTTTTCCGGCCAGTTCTCTGTAGGATTTTGTAGTCATTCAAAAGTTCTTTGATTTTCCTCTGAATGACTTTCGATGAAACTCTATTGACATTGCACTGACGTTTGTGTGAATATAGTGACCGAATTGTATTGTTAAATTTATCCTTTTTTCACTTTTATGCTCAGTATTTACAGTACATGTGCGTTAGTGACTATTTGAAAGCCATTTAAGCTAGTAAATCATTTTATTTTCATTAAAACGGGAACAAGAGTTGACAGCACGGTTTCATGCGGGTATTTTCCGCGGCGGCATGGTGAAGGTTAACACACATCTGCTCGAGAAGTGCGTCGGGATTCTTCGCGTAGGTGTGTGAGTAGGAGCCGCGAACAAAATACCACCGATGCAGGTCACCTTGTGTCTCGCTCCTCCCACCGAGGTACTATTGTTTCCACACTTCTGAAATAATCTATCTGGGTGAGACTTGTCCCGTAACTCGCGAAAATGACAGCGCAGAGAGAACTGTCATTCGTCGTCTATTATACTGTTAACGTTCAGAACGGCCAACTGATGCGTGCTGGCCTTGAAATAAACGTAGGTTCAAAATCATATCGCTAACTTCTTTTTAAGTTTTCTTTTTAACTTAATATGCTTTCTTCATTCTCTTACAGTTCGATGGCTTAAAATAAAATACAATCATTTACAATTAATGTATAACATATATACATATAAATATGCATTTTTACTTTGAAGGTTTTATCCGTACCACAGAGAAATTTTTTCCCAAGAAGGATGGACGTGAAATCTAAAACGTGTCTTATAAATCAAAAAATAGCACAACGATTAGGGATGGGTCGTCGACGTATTTACCGTGCGTCTATCGACGAGACGATCAACTAGTTGAATTCGTCAACTAGTTGACGCGTCAACTTCGTTACGCGGACGTCGCGGACGTTCTATCTAAACATCGGGACGATGGTCTACTGTCTACGGTTCGACGCGACGCTGCTCGACGGCTCAATCGTTGGCTATTTTTATTACGTTAATTTTTAAAATTTAAAGAAGTTCGAAGGAATATAGTTTCGGGGAAAGTAAAACCGCTACTTGTGCTTATATGTAAAAAGAAATATTGTATTATTTATTTGTTTACGCACATTATAGGCTTTTACATATTGTTTTATATACTTCTTTCTATATATAATAAAGAAAGAAGTAGGTATACACAACAATATCAGGTGTAAGCAGTAAAATATTAGTTCAATAAAAAATAAAATAATTAAACAGAATTGTTTTATTTTATACATCGCAAAAAATCAAGTAAAAAATAATAGATAATAGCTTAGCAAGCCTTTCTCGCCCTACGCATGCATTCAAATTTCAAGTCTCTGTCATAGTTCGTGTACACAGATCTGCACTCTATGGTCGTGTACTTAAGAGTTGAAATGAAATTACCCGTCGAGCCGTCTATGGCGTCTACAAGTCGACAGCGAGAGATGAGAGAAAAATAAACGGAGACGTTTTGTCTTGCTCTCACTCGTTGCTTTGCATTAAGTTGAATCTCGAATCGTCCACCAAACACGGCGTCCGCCGTCCACCGTCTACGAATTCAACTAGTCCATGCGATAAACGTAAACGGTCGACGCGTCGATGCAACGTCAACGGTTGATTTCAACTAGTCCGTCCATTCAACGCCCATCCCTAACAACAATGTCGTTGATTCAAATCAATTTTAAATTTTGAAAAAAAAAGATTTTCTCTTTTTTAAATACTTTCCAAAATAAGTATATAAGATTTTATGTTATTACGCCATGGAATTTATCTTAAACTTTCAACCCTTTTTGATTTAGTCGATAAGGTCATACAATTGTGACCTTATTTGTGTTGTGTGTGACCCTGTGAATTATATACCGATACATTTAAAAACGAGCAATTTTTAGAATAAAGCGGTATTATTGAAAATTTCCATAATACCTCAAGGCACTGTAGCAATGAAATCCAGAGATTTACGTGACAGCTTTTAAAATTTGTTTTGAGCGGCGTATTGCCCACTGATTCGAATCTAATTTATCGCTACATTTGATTTCTTAATTACAAGTCAACATGTTGCGCCTGTGTTTACAAAATCAAAACAATAATAAGTTATCAAATTAATTACAAAAAATGAAGCGGTTGATAAATAGAAGACAAGAGCCCCGCCCACTGGTAATTAATTTAGACAACAATGCGCGCAGTAGGAACTGAATGAGTATTTCCCGCAATGCTCTTGAAGTCGACAAAAAATGAAATCACATTAGCATTTAGATGAATTGATCGTAATCGATCTGCTGCCGCCGCGGGATGTGCGTGGGACGCTGCGTCTGCAAAGTGGTCCAAAGTGATACAAAAACACAAAAATAGAGTCATTAGGATGAATTATTACGATGCATACTTGCTCGGCCGTTTTGTTTATTTCCTTTCAGAGAAATAATTTGCTACGGTCCGCAGATTTTTAAATACAATCAACTTTTTAAGGGTACTAGTTTAAAACAGTACACAACAATCAAATCAAAGATCTAGGATAGGCATTGACCATCGAACGTGAACTAATGTAAATTTTTGGTACACGACTGGCTTGTTTAATTAAAAAAATTACTATGAGCTTGTAAATTAAGATACAATTATGAAATGGTCATACTAAATACTCTTGAAAATTATAATATCTAAATAAGTCAGTATTTAATTACAAAAAACTTGAAAAAGTGACTTAAACGTCTATTGTTAAAAAAAAATGTTTTGTTTACTAAGGGATTTAATTATGCAAAAATAAATAATTAAACTGCGATTATAAATTTATCTTAAAAATATGGGAGAGGAGACATACTTCCGCCTTGTTCCGATCCCCTCGCCTAAAGGAATTTAGCTAATGCCTATACAATTTTATATTATGTGGCCAAAAGACGGTGGGAGAGGTATCTTTATTTTGCTCAATCCTAAAGGCGGAATCACAGTATGGAGTATAGACGTGTAACAGCAACGACAAAAGCAAAAGATAAAAAGAGAATCCATATACCTAGGTAGGCTCGTATAAATATAATTTTTAAATTAAGCTTGATAAATATATATTTTTTGTATAAGTCTTTGGGGCAGATTAAAAAATGTTTTGTTTGTTTGTATTAAATTATATGGACTGCTTACTGTCAATTCGGTCGACACAAAAAGTGAAAAAATCGATTTTATGATAATAAAACTATTTTTTACTATCAATTCTTTTATGAATTTAGATACTTTTTATGTGTACCTTGTGTTGCCAGAAATGCCAGGTGCGTGGATTTAAGGACTTGTTTACGAGTAAGAGCGTATTTTTCTTCAATTCCCAAATAATTGTAAATAAATGTTTTAAGTTACACCGTAATGACACGACGGAATAGTCGATATGTACATATTAATTTTTACGGTATTGTAAAATATGCAGTATGCGTGCATAATTTGATCACGATGTGGAGAGTTTGGTGTCCGGGTGGCTGGGTGCGGTGACTCCTCCAGGGAACGAGAGTGCAACTGAGTAAAATTTAAAATGAATGGCGTCCAATATAATACGAATTTATATCAAGGAGAGGTTATTGAGTAACCAGCGGCAGGACAATTATTATCTGCGTTTGAATTCAGTGGGAAGCACGATGAATTATTTTCCAGTGCACAAAAATAGTTTGCTCTGCGACCCCTGGTTGGCTGAGTGTAAACAAAAGATACGTCCCACAGGTAACCTCTGCGTGGGACTCCCGAAATAGCTGTGAAGTATGCTCGCCCGATACGATACGCAGATGATCCAAAAAGCGCAACGTGACTCATTTACCGTCCCGCATTATTTTTGCATTAATTTCGAGTGCATTCCATCTTCGCCAGATGCAAGCCGGCTTAGAGACGAGAATGTAAGAAGCCTTAACAATTCATTTTGCGATTTATCGCGCCGGCCGTCTCGGCGTTTGGTTTATGGCAGGATATCTGTCGCCATTTAGTCTTATCTGCAGCTACCTTCGGAGCAATGTCACTCACCGTGTGGTCGAAAGAATGCAATTCTCTCCGGGCGTTTTATATCTCTAGACTTAATCGTGATCCTGGATAATTGCAGGCACGGTGCAAGCTATTTATTATAATCAAAGCAAAAACAAGTCAAAGCAACGTCGCCTATTACTGGACATTAAGCCGATCACTTATCTCGGAAATATATTCATTTTTATTCGATTCAACAATCCAAAATCATATTCAAAGTCAACGTGTCTATAGTTACACTTATTATAAACTGTTTTCTGATAAACCGCCGCTTGACATAATACAGATACGTATTGGTATCTTATATTGAAGCTGAAAATCTAATATGGAATTTTCACACCTAATTCTATCTATCAAGACCTGTGTAGCTTTGAAATATTAATTTAACTGATAAAAATAAGGAAAGGACACCATATTGTTTGTTCCATGTTTATTGATAAGAAAAAAATGATTAAAGAATGTTACTAATCTACTGGGAGATAAAATATTGGGTTCATGCAAATTTTTTATAACCCTTATAAAAATAGTACTTTTTTTCTCAGAACTGGTGAAAACCTTCCATTTCCAAACTATTTTATTGTATATAAGAAGCTTTTTTTCCCACTTTTGAACTAGCCAGCAAACTGTAGAGAGCCCTTGAGATCTTTCAAATGTCTATCGACAAACTATATTTACATCATTGTTTACTTTAAGAATTTCGTAAAGGAACAACCGCGATAGTGGCAACCCAAAATATTTGCAGTATGTACTTTGCGACAAGTTGAAGTTAATTGACGATGATTATGATTTTTCGAATGTCTTTCGATAAACTGCATTTACGTCATTGTTTACTTTACAAATTTCGTAAAGGAAAAACCGCGATAGTGGCAATAAAAAACCTTTGCGATGTGTAGTCTTTGCGACGTTTTGAAGGTCATAAGATGATCCAGGTCAAAATGCCACAAAGATCGTGTTGATGGTGGAATTTAACCAATCTATGTGGTCAGGCATTAGAAGCGCATAGGGATGATGTCATTTAGACTTCTTATCAATAGTCAGCTGCCAATTTAATAGATCAGAAGAATCCTGTAATCTAGAATATATCTATAAAGTAAGCACCCACCTTTTATTTGGAGAATGAGGCAATTTTTATTTATTTTATTTTTTTACTATTTAGTATATTTAAATATAAGGATTGTAATTTTAAAAAAAAAGTATCTATATATATATATTTCAATATTCTTGTCATAATTGATGATTATCTCTCTGTGGACAAAATCCAACAAGTGTGTTCTTAGAACATATCTATAGTATATAAAAAAAATTATAATTTAATAAGTTGAGTTAACGGAGGTATATTAATTAAATACTTAACGTTTCTGGGTTGGCGCCATCTCAAATCATTCGCGCGCTTATCCTTAATATGGGTCAGCTGTTGTGCTGGTGATCTCCATGTTGTTTTATAATTCTAATTAAAACCGTGGCCTTAGATAATTAATAATGTCATTGCGTCGCAAAAGATTCGTCAAGTAATTCTGTCATCGACGTAAAAATGTATGAATTCGATTCAATATTCTATTGTTTAATTGTGCACCAATTCAATTCTCAATAGATTAGGTATCTTTTGTAGTCTTCGTGTATCAATCATTTTCCTACCCTTGTAAATACCACGAGCGAGTTAACACGCTTGTGTCACGCTCACCATGAGCGATTTAACACGCAAATATTTTCTTATTATGGCACGCCATAAGTGTGATTTCACGTATTTTTCGACCGGGATATGAGACGATTTTCAATTTTAAATATTTGAAATCACTCTGCCGTTTGTGGACGACGACTCCTAGCATTTATTAGTCATTTTACTTCAACATCCTTAACATTTCTCTGCTATGAGATGTCTTCCCTGTGAAAAAAGGTTGGTGGTTAAAAGGTTAAATCTCTTAGTGTATATTATAGATATCTCACAGAGACGAAACTGTATTAATTATAAACTGTATGAATTTCATTACACACAATAAAGTATATTGCTCTCAAAATTCCGTAAAAAAATCAATGTAGATTTTCTCATTAGCGACATCTGTGGGGATTTAGGGGAATGAAAATGGCTTTGTACAGGCCGCATGGAAAAGGCGCTTACAACTCATATATGAAAGCTTTCCACGCAATTTGAACATATATACAACTTCCAAAAAATGAATAAGCATGGTATATTCTATCATGGGTGGAAATGGCGAATGTTACAATTGCGTAAAGTGATCACTTAAGCCAACCATAAAAAGACAGGTCATAAGTCCTGTGTACACCCAAAATGACTTCTATACCTACTTTCCCATAATTAATACAGTTTCGTCTCTGTGAGATATCTATAATATACACTAATTGATTAATAATGTCTCTGTGACATAAATCCAGCACTGTTCTGAAAGATTTGAACAAACTCAAAATATTCTGAAGTTAAATCTCTGTCCCAAAGCAAAGATGTGCATCATTGACGTCTGATTTCAATTGATTATAAGTCATGGTGGCAAGGTATTTTGCAGGCTAAGTTCATGCGCCGATGTCGTCAGCATTCGTTTGTTAATTTGTAGTTAATTCAATTATATTCGCATTATGGTGATATAAACTGAAGAAAAATAACACTTTACTTCGTATAATGACGTCAGCGGCATTTCAGTGCCTATTTGATGTTATTAATAATAATTGAGAACTTGGCTGATTAGTGAACTGCCAACTTCATTTGCGACGGCATTTCTCGTTAGAGTTCAATGACGCGGTATATTTTTATCAAAGTGCAGGCGAAATGTTTTTCTTCCCAACGAGTACGTAACCTGGCATCCTGACAAAAAGAAGCGATAATTCCAACAAAAACGAGTAACTCCGTTTATTTGACCCCGACATACCGCGATAGAACACATTCGTACGCGGCCATTTGTGGTCGTACTTATTTCCTTTAAATATTGAGGATTCAATGCGAAATATTGATTAATTTATGGTCACATTTATCGGTGGCTTTTAAAACAATGACTGAATTCAAGGATGATTATTTTACGTACGATTTGCTTTAAATAATTAGTTTTCAGTAATCATTTCTACGTGAAAATTTTTGTTTTGGTATTAGTAAAAACATTAATTTTCAATCAAAGAAATTCTAAGACTGAATTGAAAATCAATTTGATAAAGAAGTTTGTAACTTAAGTACTTACGGTGCGAATTCGTTATGTGATTAAAACTTATTTAAACGACGCAATCCATGGAAAATTTATAAACATATGAAAATATTATGTCATTACTAATAGGCATGATTACAGTATAAAGAATTAAAGAATAAGTAATTTTAGATAAGAAAATATTTTGAAAAGATTCTAAAAATGCTCCAGTTTTAATATAAACATTAAGATTAATAAGATTTTCAATAAAATATAAGTATAAAATTCTACATTCGGCTATTTTAACTCTAACACGTTACGCGAATGACGTCACGCCTAAGTAACCGTCACCGTGTCTCTTGAACTGTCGTCATAGACACAATCCTATGTTTACTTAGGCTTGACGTCATGTAGACACCATGATGCCTGCGGCGTTTTCGCGCGATATTAAAAATAGATAGATGAAACTGCAATTATTTGCGTAAAAACTTAGTTTATTACTGAAATAATGTTATTTTTAGTACTAGTAGACGTGTACCTTCATTACATGTATGTATCGACTATAATATCCCTTCCACACATAGAACTCGACAAATTGTCACATTCCATCGCAACAATTGCAATACTATCAATCAAATTCTGTGATACACAGAATATTGGGAACTTGTAATGAATATGGTTGCATGATTGACATTTTCGTCGACAGTCTGGAGAAAGTAAAGTTCACACTTAAAGAGGCAATACTGCTTCGTTACTGACTTCAGCTGTTAATATGTAATGGTGGGTAATATATATTTTTCGTACACATTGCCGCTTTGTACTATATATTTTTAATTTTTGTACTCATGTTTTGGTGCTATTCCTGGTACTTTTAATAACTTGCTACTTGTAATTTATATTGTTTAATGTATGTTCTTTTTAATTTTATGATATATTTTTTTATGTAAAAGCCTGTACGCATTGCTGCTCGTTACCTACTCTACATTTTTAATTTTTATACTCATGATTTGGTGCTATTCCTGAAACTTTTAATGTATGTGCTTTCTGAAATTTATTCTATACTCTTTATGTAAAAGCCTAATGGGCGTAAACAAATAAATAAATAAATAAATAAAAAATAAATTACAGAAGGTTATTTCAAAATCTGTCATCATGCCTATTACATATACATATGAGCCGAAAATTCGGACGCGGACATTTATGGTCAGACGGCTGCTGATTGCCTACACGGGAGTGGTCACTGGTTACTGGCAACACTTTCGACTTGGTCGGCGCCAGACAGGTATTTCGGCTGGACCGAATACGACAACCTAAGGTAGGTACCGATAGTGGTTACCACTAGCTCCTTCGCAAAAAAATCCCTAGAATATGAGACTATACCATATTTTTAAAAGTTTAATAGAGTAATGTGAAAAGAATTAGAAATAAATAGAATCAATGTCCCTGAAAAATTAATCTACGCAATGGCGTATGCGCTAGCGTTCTTGCATTTTACCGAGCGATTTCATCATGTCAAGATGTACGCTAAATGTAAAACCAAGGTAACCTAACTATAATGTAAAATATATTTTAGAAAAACTAACTAACCAAACCTACATTTCATTAAAAACACACCAATCAGTTAATTCTCCTTTTTCAATCCTTCACATTAAAATCGCCAAAACTTGATATTTGATATATTTTTACGAAATTTTCAATCGGTCATTAATACAAAATCATACCTTTTTTTTTAAATGAGTTGGTAGGTACCTCTTAAACATAATATAGTTTTTGAATGCACCTACTAAATCCAACAGTTGATGATAATATCCCGAAATTAATCACAATGCGAATGTATATGTGCATTAACGTAGCGGCCTTGCATGTATGCGCCAGTCCGAAGGTCGCTATTATAATTTTCTGACCGGTAATAAAAACATTTTCTCTCTATAGTCGAATTAGCATAAGTAATGCACTTTTTTTTAATAGCCGAGCTTACAGCTAATCATGCCATATTGAAGCTGATAGTTGGTACCTAAATTGAATACGCAGTTTCTTTAAATTTCGTCCATCAAATAACGCGACTTATTCAAAGTTTCGTCAAGATCTAGGTTAAACTTTTGTATGACTCTCTGTACTCGTAACCTTCCGAGGATAGTGGAACAGCTTGCAGGAAGTAGTGCCTAGATTAACGGTCTCACCGGAACTGAGAACACGACCACAACATCTGAGGTGACTGACTGGCCAATGTGTTTGTTCTCTACTGTTCTGGGGATTTCTAAACTCTTGGAGATCATTACCCTACTCATCACAGTACAAATAAAGTGACTAGTAGATTTTTTGTAAAAATCTAGAGCAACATAATAATTCAGTCTCGTATTATCTTGATGGCTTCAATATATTATGTACAAATGTACATATATATTTATATCCGAGTAGCTCGAAAGGAATTTAAAATTTGTTCGTTGATATGAAAGCCTTACGCTTATCAAACCAGTGCGTAAACGAGAGTTGCAAAAGAAAATGCATCAGAGACATTGGTATTGACTAAGAGAGTAGAGGTCAGTGGAAGAAAATTCTCGTGAAGGCAAGACCCACAAGGAGTTGTAATAACGATGGATTGTCACTAGGGCAAAAAGAGATTTTTCGCTTTGCCCAGTGGCATCCCAGTAGTCCTCGAGGTAAATCCAAAAGCGCTGAACATGATACTAAGCCCGGTTTCGATTCTTTAAACGACCTTAAAGCCTCAGATACACATGCTTATTTAGTGGCACGTGAGCATGCGCAGTATCGACCTTCTCTAGGCCTTACTTATTAGTGGCATGTGTGTACGCACATTGCTAGTAACGAGCATGCCACTAGCCATACAGCCGCCGGTTGATTTATGAGCATGCCACTAATAAGCATGTGTATCTATGCCTTAACGCGATACAAAGTAGTACACTTAGGTGAGGTTAGTTTTTAAATGTTTTAAAAGAGGCCCACGATAACTCTGATTCTAAAATTAAGTAATTTGACTAGAATGTAAGATGAAATAATCCGTGAACATGAAATTGAATTAATTAAGTTTTAATAATTACTACTTCTATTCCTATCGTTAATAAAAATAAACAACCGCATTAAATATACATATACGTCGTTATTGGTCAATCAGTGATACATTCTACGAAAATTCGTATAAAAAGGTCGTTAATTTTCAGTGACAGATTTATGTTATTGTATAAACTTATGGAAATTCGCGCTTTAGTCGCCGGGCGCGTTGACTTTTGATTTAAAATTCAACAAGTTTCGGCGTGCGTGGAGACGCGCGGTGGTCGCACGAATACTACTTGTTATTAAATATTACTCCGCAAATAGCGAAATCCGGTATCAGCGATATGCAGATCGCGGTCATTAACGCAATATGCCAAATTCAGGTACGACACCTCGTCAGTCATTGTTTTGTTTGGACTTCAGTTTTTATTACAAACTGACAGTTCAGTGGACCCCTGCCGTCCACGGAGCAGCGGCTCAAAATTAATATAAACGAAGTGTTTCATTTGTTCACTAAAGTGAAAATAATCATACCTGCTCTTATCGCGTTCTCTTGTCGTTGTCTTGTCGTTAAGCTTGTCCCTCAGGATATGCGTTCGATGTTGTGCTTCGGTATTCAGGATCCCCACGTAATTTATGCAGAATCCTAAAGAGAGTGAACAAAAATTAATTTATATATTGAGGTACCTACTAGAATTTAAGGAGTAACACCACCACCCTGGGAGGGTGAAATTTAGGCAGGAATTGGGTCGATTATTTGTTTATTTATTATTAGCACTTATTACAATTGTTGTAGAGCTCCTCCTCCGTGATGAGACAGGCAACTTTGGTGGTTCATGTTTATTCGAGACAGAAAATAAGAACATGTACTAATTGAGAATTGAATTATCCACATTTTTTTTTCAAAAAAATTACATAAAAAATAATTGTTTAATACCATAATAAATATAGACTTGTCATTAAAAAACAAACATGAGACACCTAGTGTCTGCTGTCTTCTATTACGTACTAAATGTAAAATTCAGAAAGAGATATAAATTATTTTCATAACCGTGTATAAGAAAGGACAATAAAACATACCGTGATACACGAAATGCACACGAAGTTATAGCGAATTGCGGTATTTATTCAATCGTCTTTTCTCTTTCTTTCTTATAGCGCAGCATATATGTAAAAGAGATATAAATATAAACAGGGTTGTGCATTGTATAAATATTAATATTATATATATATATATATATATATATATATATAATATATATATATATATATATATATACATTATATATATTTATATATATATATACATTTCGGACACCCCTAGACCAGCTCATGCAATGTGCGTCTATGTTCACCGTAATTCGTGTGGTCGTCATGTTCAGCAGATATTTTGTTTTGTAACTAGTCTGTATTTATAGAACGTCAATGTTTAACCCTTTGAACGCGTCCGTATCAACAGTTGATACGGCTATGAATACGTTTTTGTGCGCGGCCGTATCAACTGTTGATACGCCGACTTTGATCGCCGATCAAGTAGAGCGCCTAACTCATACAATATTTTAACATATACTGGATGAATCCCAATACTTTCATGGTGCTGGCATCTACAGACATTTCTTAAAAATAAAATCATATTTCGTAATAAACATCGATTATCTGTCACATATGCCGAACCTGTAAATCTGTAGTATTTCAAAAACTGGCCGCGGGATGGCGCGCACACGAAAATCGTTCGACGGGACGAATACGCATGCGTCTAGCTACAAAATCAGTTGGACAAGCGCCGATCCCATATTTGTTCGTCGCGGCTGTCGAATTACGAAAAACTTTTGAAATTTTGATACTTTTTTTATTTATCCCTCGAGTTGCGCCTTACATGTTAATGTGTGTTACAAGTGTTAGTTTGTGACTATAGTTTTTGTATTTTGACGATTAATTTTTTAAAATTTTATTCTTATATGACCGTTTTTCTTTCAAATTGTTTAGAAGTGCGTGTTATATATTTTTAATCAAAATTTAATAATAATATAATTAATAATACAATAATTAATAATAAGCTAAATATTATTTTTGAATTTTAATCCTACAATTTAATCAATATGGCCCACTTTTTAAATGATGATGAGATAGAAATTATGTTGGATTCCGATTTTGAAATGTCTGAAGAAGACTACGATCCGTCGGAAATGTCTGACGTTGAATATCAGGCCGACGGATCTACAAGTGAAAAAATATTGCGTTCCTGGGTATCTGGACCTCACATTCCGATAGTACATGAATTTGACGATTTTCAACCGGGTGTTTGTTCTGCACAATTAAATGAAGATTCTACAGAGAGAGATTTTTTCGAATTCTTTTTGAGTTTCTCAATAATGGAAGAAATAGTAAAAGAAACCAATAAGTAAGTACTACCGTTTTCTTCAAAATACAAAAGAGTTTGGCCCAAAGTCTCGAAGTCACAAATGGAAAGACACGAATGTTCCGGAAATGTATTTATTTTTTGCAATAACAATGCTGATGACCAGAAATGTACATGTGACTATTGAAGAGTATTGGAGTACGAATCTTTTTCTGAGTTCACCAGTATTCGGACAGATCATGCCTAGAGACCGATATCAGTTATTATTGGAATATTTACATTTCTGTGACTCGAATTCACCTTCTACAGATCCTCTCTATAAAATTCGCTTACTTTTGGAATACACCCGAAAACATTCAAAAACTCAGTGATACCTTACGAAAATTTATGTATAGACGAAAGTATAATTGTATTTAAAGGTAGGCTAATTTTTAAGCAATTTATTCCCTCAAAACGACATCGATTCGGAATCAAAATGTTTGTGTTATGTGATGTAAAAACTGGATATATTTTAGATTTTATTATATATTGTGGAAAAGGGACTGACTATACTGATGATCATAACTTGGGAATAACCGGCGCCGTTGTGACCACACTTTTAAAAGACTATTTTGGCAAAGGTCACAATTTGTATTGTGACAATTGGTATACTAGCCCAAAGTTATTCGAATTTTTACACGCAGAAAAAACCAATGCTTGTGGAATAGTAAAAATAAACCGTAAGGGAATGCCAAAATTAAAAAAATTAAAAAAAGGTGAATTTGAGTCGAAGAACCTCTTAGCATTAAAATGGCGTGATAAGAGGGATGTTCACATGCTTACTACTTTGCATGATGAATCCTTTAAAGAGACCGGAAAAATTCATTATAAGACCAAACAACCTATTCAAAAACCATCCGCTATTATAGACTACAATAAATCAATGGGAGCTGTTGACAAAACGGATGATGGTTAGTAGTTTATCCTGCATGAGAAAGACTACTAAATGGTACAAGAAAGTCGCATTCCATATAATAGATCTATTTTTATTAAATTCACATTCCGTATATACCCAAGTAACCGGAATAAAAAAACCCTTAGCTGATTTTCAACTGGCAGTCATCATTCAACTTGTTGAGAAATATAAACCCGAGATTTGTCAAACATCACAACCTGCAACGTCATCATCAGTCCACAGCAATCCGTTTCGGATATTACCTAAGTTTGTTACAAAGCATATGGCAGAATTAATTCCTCCAACTGACAAATTAAAAAATCCCCGAAGACGATGTCGAATATGCCGATTACAAAATAAAAGAATGCAGCTCACGAGATACTTATGTAAGGAATGCGACGTATCTTTGTGTTTACAACCGTGTTTTAAAATATATCACAGCTCCAAAAAAATATGACTCCAGATACTGAAATTTATTAGCGTGTAAAAACAATAGTATCATTGAGTTAGTTAAATGTGTGGTGTGAGTGTCTTTCCCATAAACCATCCATTTGTTTACGTTCACAAGTGATTCTTCTGTCCACTTGTGCTTATCAACGCAGTGGTCTAAACACACATCGGGCGGGAATGGCGCGCGACGACAAACGTAGGCGAGGTATGTTTTTTGTATGGAGTTTTTGTTTATTCATTTATAAACATCCTTTGAGTTTTTATTATTGTGTTATTAGGTTTCAAATATAACAACATAACCTCTTATCTTTATCTTCGGTGATAAATTGCGCGTAAGTGGACTATTTCGATGATTTAATGAATATTTGAGTATTCAGAAAAACGTGCCGCGTGTGGGTACTGGAAACTCAGGGCTTGGAATAGCGTTCAAAAGGTTAAGACGAAGTGCCGAAAAAAATAATTAATCACCACTTTGTAAAAAAATCACCCAATTTCTAAATAAATTTTACCCTCCCTGGGTGTTGGAATCCGTTAATTGAATTTAGTCAACAAAAGACGATAATTGCATCTTTAAAATTTTTTATCACCCTGATGAAGAAATTGGTCTATTCCAAAATCGACTAGTTTTGATAAATTAACTCAAGTGATTAAAAACAATTGATTATAAATTTTATTTAAAGCACTTTGAATTTTATTGGTCCCCTTCACCTTCACGTAAATACTCTCATATCAACACTGTATTACTAATCTCGATTACTTGTTTAAATCAACGCCATTGTTTCAGCCCTCTGTAGGGCCTGCCTCTCAAGTAGGCGTAATAATGCAAGAATTCAAAACACAAGTAATCACCTTTTTATTTATATTTCTCCATTGAATTTCCCGTGAGACAAAACAAACCGATTGCCATACAAAAACAAAAGAGGCTCATGTGTCCGAATGATACTTATCGCGCTCCTTGATAAAGTAAATTGTTTTATGTTGGGCTTCAAGTTAGACACAATCAGACCCCAAATCAGCCCATTGAATATATACTTCCTGTATTTAATAATGAAGAGTGAATTAATTTTGAAAAATTCACGTTGTATTTCGATTAATTACCAAGAGAACCAAATGTAAAAGAAAAATTAAAATACTACGTCATTGTGAAACAAACAGATATCAGGCAATATGGAATATTTCAATCGACCAATTTAAACAAAATTATAAGTCAAAATAATTTTCAATGTCGAACATTGCGACGTTACTCTAGCTATGTAGGTAGATACATATATTTACTTAAGCTTGACATGAATATGAGAAATTCAATATTTTAACATTACCTATTAAATTCAAATTCAAACCATTTTATTTCTATTTCTTTCAATGAAAACCTGGCAAGATTTAATATTTGTTATAATGGAAGCTAAATTAACGTAGTCTCGTCTTGAAAAAAATCTTGCTTTACTCCGAAATTCTAATTGGATAAATGTAAGGCCCCCAAAACAGATTCAATTAATCCTCCGCCATTTATACGACCTGAAATATTACCTCCTGAAACATTAGCAGTCGGTTTGCCCCGAAGGGCTCATTGTGAAATAAGATATGTATTCAAGGCTCTCGAAGGGTTTGGGTGCGTTAATATTTGTTTACTTATAGGAGAGGAACTTAGCATTATTTGAGCTACCAAATGGAATAAAGCCCGCTCTGACTTTTATTATTTTCTGAGGAAATTAGCAATTAAAAACATCATTAATAATTATATTATAGTGATATGTATATAACATTCATAAAACATTTAAAATAAAAAACATCGCAAGACTTCAATATCTCTGATAAGTACTGATTCGCCTAGAGAATCAAAGTCAAAACTAAGATAGAGCGACAACGATATACTGTCGATGTACAACGATACACGACCAATGATATACTGTCTTAGAAATCCTGTACTGGGAGAAATGGTCCACTTTAAAGATCATTGCAGGAAAATTAAAAAAAAACTTGAAAGTGCCAAAGCCCTTTAGGGATTGCCAAGTCAATAATGATGCGAGAAAATATACTATAATGCCGTTCAGAACGTGTTTTGTAGAGTTTCCTGTAATTATAAGAATAAAAAAGATGTATTTGTAATAACAAAATACGAGTATGTGATGATACCTAGAGAAGTACACATCTCAGAACTCGTAATGAAGGAAAGAATTTCGTAAAAGGGGGGTCCTGGAAAAGGAAGTACATCAAGGCTGAAAGACCTCAGGCAATGGTTTGACCAGTCCACTGTAGAACTTTTCCGGACCACAGTAAACAATGCGATAATAGCTGAGCTCGAAAAAAAGTTTCGGAAATTGTCATTTTTTCGAAGAAAAAAATTCGTGTTCATTTTAGGGACGTAAAGTCCATGTTAAATAAATCTCTTTTCCATTCCTGTTTTTCTGATTAGTTAAGATGGGGATTAGCTGATATCGATAGACTTTAAATAGTTTGCTTGTGTTTTTTATGATTTTTAAAATAAAAGAGTTAAAGTAATTTGATTAAAAATACGTATATGTATGCGTGTAAGATGTATCCTTTTCGAATATAATACAGCCACACACCTAGTACAACCTTCTAGTAATTAAAAATAACAACGCGGCGATTGTTATCAAACCGTTTTAATTGGAATAAAAACTCACTTAGCAATTCAAAGTAAGATTTCTTTATTAACGTTCCTGCTTGACTCTGCCAACTCCCCGGGGCAAATAAATATCTGCGCATTAATTCGCCTCATTGTTCATATTAATGAACTCGGAGCAGGAATCACTCGAGATTGTGAAGCGGTTCGCGTGTTGCATTATTTTAAAAGATTGATTGCGGCGACTGCTGGACCGAAGTTACCAGGGGCCGGAATACTCCCCATCGATGCATGTCCACCAAGTCAATAATAAAGGTGCAAACAACTTTTTGCCAATAGATGAATTAGATATTTATTGTCACGGCCACCGCAGTCCCAAAAAATATGACAAATCAATCATCCAACATTAATCATGTATAGAGAAATAAAGCTATCTTCTTCTTCATCAGCCTTCGTCTTTCCACTGCTGGATATAGGCCTCTTCCTTATTTTTCCATTCTTCCCTATTGTTGGCTAATTGTAGCCATTTCTTTCCCCCCACAGCGACAATATCATCGGCCCATCTCTTTTGAGATCTTCCGATGCCTCTTTTATTTTTTATAGGTCTCCATTTCAGAACTCTGGGAGGCCATCTTGTAGTATTCTGTCTTGCAACGTGTCCTGCCCATTGCCATTTTAGCTTCGCTACATGATCCATGATATCCACTACTCTAGTTCTGCACCTAATTTCGTCGTTTCTAATTCTATCTCTTAGGCTTACTCCAAGCATGGATCTCTCCATGGATCGTTGCGTGCATTTGAGCTTTTCTACACTTTTCTTTGTAAGGGCCATAATCTCCAATCCATACGTCATCACTGGCAGTATGCACGATTCAAAGGCTTTTCTTTTTAGGCTAATTGGGATCTCTTTGTTCTCGAAGATATGTTTGAGTTTGCCAAAAGCAGCCCAGCTCATTCCTATTCGTCTTGGCAATTCGGTGTTTGGTTTATATAAAGAATATAAAATGGGAATAAAGCTATGGATCAACATTTTTATACATTCTATTTGCATTGAATTACGATAGACTTAGAAGATAGATTAGATTCTGGTGCACTAGGAGTTACTCCTCCAGCTCTGCCACGGTCTGACTGACTTGGTTACTGTAGGGGATAGGAGTGTACAATGAGGAGCTGGGCAGCCCCCACTTGCTTTAAATAATGAAGACAAAGCAACCTCCACGTGCACTCATGGCGTCGAGACCATCATTGTCTTATTTATTTTATTTACGTTGATCTCATCTACCAAGACTGTCTTTCAAGAAAATCGTAACCTCTTGATAATTTGTATATAAAATAAATATTTATAAAATCCTTTCTCATTAATTGTATATTTTATATACATACAAAATTATTTTTATTATACAATCATATCAATCACAAGTGACAGCTAAATGACTCTTAGCAGCATTATATTTTTTCTAGCTGATCTATTAGTAAGGTATTATTATTAATTCATAACATATTTGACAACGAACAATATTTTGGAAAATTAAGCGCCGATAAACCTTCGACATCCCACCATGTTCCTCGCTCATGGTGGTACTACGCGATCCTGTGAATAAAATGATAAGTAGCTTATTCCACAAAAAGATACTTAAAAAATTATCGACAACATCAAAAAATAAACAGATCGTTACATTTATGTTCGCGGTAACGTGGAGTACACGTATCTGGCGGACAATCGTGGCTAGTTTATTTTGCTGAAACAGCCTCTTGGGCGCGCCGGTGCGTGCGGGCCCGCGACAGACCTCCTCCTCCGGTCCTGGGCTCGGATACCATCTTGTAACGTGTAAGGCCAGCTAATAAATGATCTAACGACCCGACACTGACATAATACACGTTAATGCATTCGATTATCTGAGCAATTTAATCGGTATCAGGCGTAAGTGACGACATGTTCCCGCGCCGTGTTATATCCGCGGGTGATTTATCGGCGCGGCGCTATCTGATTCTTGGCTCCACCGAGATTCTGCGCATCTGCTGCGCACATAGGCACCACAATCGACCAAACCGGTACACAAACATTAAATATATCCTTTTATTTATTATTTCTGATTGGTCATGTACCATTCACAATAATTAATGGTAATAATATTGGTTGAAATTAACATAACCCCAGGCGATTAATTTCATTCAGCTGAATCTTAAATATCACCATCGATAATCCGCCTCACAAAATATTTTTCTCCGTCTGTTTCCTCGTTTGTGGTCTGCTAAAGTCCTTGCCTTCCTTTCTCTGCGGCCAGCAATTAGAAAATCCATCCCAATAGGATAATTAGTAGGTACCTAATGACTCTGTCAGTCACCATCAGCTTCTCCGGGGTATTTATCTTCTCTGGAAGAGATGCGTCCGAAAAATTAAAGAACGCATCTCAGACAGATTGTGGATAATCTATCTAGAATCCTTAGTTCCCATGTTTCCAAACTTAAGAGGACAGAGGCGTGTAATCGTACTTTTAAATAAGCTGTACTTCATCAAAATTTATACGAAATAAATTAGAATTAAAAATCTTGTAATAATCGTATCACAATTATCATATTATCCAGATTGTAATGCAACAAATATTTTGTAATATTAATATTTTATTTCACCATTTTTCCCGAAGTATTTTTTCGCCAAGCTCATTTAAATGTACGGACTGCTTACGCCTGTAGAAGAATGAGGAAAAAACAAAGAACTCAACTAAAAAAAATTGTGGTCGCGGTATCTATTTAAAAAATATTCCTTATTAAATCAAAAAATAATTGATAATACTTAAATAGATGATAATAAAATAAATATCTGCATCAACCGCAAAGTGATATAATCTACCGCATTTACAGATAATGAACTCTTTCCGATTAACAAATGAGGTTTCGTGAATTTATAACGCTACAATTTAAATGGCTTTATCAAGAATACGGGATGACAGTTTTGCTATTTAGTAATTCATTTATTTACACACGTATAATATTATTATATGTAACTAAATAGAACGTTATTTATTTCAATTGAAATCACGAACGATGCTCTGGGAAATTGGATCCAGCAGAGCTTCGGGCACATTCGACCGCGACTTCTCGATCCGACGAACTTTCTCTTTATTTGGAAACATACTAATCAAATTCGGGTATTTCGTATGTCGGAATATTTTTTTACAACGTATATATTTTATAAGTTTAGATTTGGATATTTTTGATACATAATTGCATGACTTATATAGTAAGTCAACGCAAACCAATGATAGTTTGTATGTCTCCTTCCTCTACAACGGAATAAAAAAATCTTATCATTGTAATTACTTTAATTTTATTATAGTACAGTAATTTTATTCAAAAAACAAATCCTACATCTTTTGTCGAAACACCCATTAAATATTATGACATCTGTATCGCGCAAGCAATCATTCGGAAAAAATTCCTCCTGGAGAAGAATCGATCGCTACTTAATGATTCGATCGAGACTGCATCAACCACCCTAGTGCGATATATATATATATATAATATTGCCGGTATTGTGCTGAGCACTACAATGTAATATTGTAAACGTATGTGTTACAATCCCTCAGTGATGCAAATGAATTAAAAGCTATCACATACAAAATGATAACTTAGCATTCCCCAGCGCGGTACCTTATTTGGTTACTTGTCTGGTCTATTGTATCAAACAAAACATCGTAAATTATAAGGTTTCCTTAGAATTGTGAGTTTATTTAACCGATAAAAGAGTTGGAACATTCACAGTCTATATAAAGCAATGATCTAATGCCTAACCTATTTCAACACAAAAGTATAATTTGATATTTTATGTTTTTTAAATTGGTTGAGCAACTTTGTAGATTGACATTTAAAAAAGTTTTAATCTACTTATATTCATTAATTACATCTACATGTTTCGGAAAAACCTTTCCATCGCCAGGGTGTTTTATCAATGTCTTTTGTTTTTTTGTTTTCTAAATTATTTAAAAAATTATTTTAAATATTATTGCTTGAAGTTCTTGATTACACAAAATTATGGGAAAATTTTTTAGAATTTGACTAGTAGTTAAATTTAATTGATTATTTATAATATTTTATTTACTTTTACACGCTTAACTAATTTCTAATGATTCTAAATTATTCAATTTCAGACCAAAATTATTTATGTATAAAATAGAAAGTCCTAAATTTTTATCAAAACCGTGATCCCGAAACTTGTTAATAATTCAATAAATAGTGGTTTTATAAAAAGTCTTTTCTTTTTACCTAAAATAAATAATATTACTTCAAAGCTATTTTGTTGTTATTGAAGTATAAAAATAAAAATATATGTATATTGTTCAATCTGATACACATTTTATGTTATATTTTGATTCACATTGACGTATGGACGTAAAATTAATAAGATGATTATTTCAAAAAATTTTAATCTAATTGACCACTATAATATATTTATACTCATATTTCTAAACTTGTTATTTATTCGTTGAGTGATGAGTGAAAAAATCGGCAATCAGTACTAAACCGTTAATTTCTATTTTTTGTTTATAATCATTTAAAAAATTTCCGATTAAATTAATGTATGGGTTTTGCTTTACACGATAAAAGACTTTTCTTAAAAAATATTGCTTTGACTAAGCATGAGGGCGAGATCGCTTTTACAGTATACAAATGAATTACTACAATTACGACTGGCGAATTACTACTGGTAGGACTGGTAATTGGCAATGGTAAGACACATACTTCATTTGTCAGTTCCGTACTTTAGTCGTCCAATTTATTTTGAGAACTCGTCGATTAAAATTCAAACAGGTTAAAATATTGGTAGCCTATTTTTTTTTATTTAATTATTTCAAACGTGTATTGTAATCGAACGTTGCGTGTCAATAAGTAATAATTTAAGCGTAAATCAATCATAATATTAATAAAGTGGTTCTTGATTCTAAAGTATAATTCAGATCTAAGGTAATTAATCAATCCAATCATCGGAATTCCCATTATATTTAACGGCGTCTAATGATAAATGAACGCAAAATGTTCGGATGATGAACATACCGGAAAATTTATAATAAATGATATTGGGAAAAAATTTAACCCGTTAAACCGGTTATAAATATGTTATCATCAAGTTATAAAATTCGTCCATTTGAAGCTTTTTACGACAATTATAGTTGTTAGTTCGGTAGAAATTAAGACCGAAAATGACCCTTTTGAAGCACTAAGATTTTTTTAGTCACCAACCTTTTCTTTCCTCTCGGCAAGGTAACCTGTTTAATAATGTGTTATTAACTGGACGGCGTTCCGCAATAATGTGTTAAGCCACACTCAGTTCACACCGGAATATTTTATGTTACAAATTTTATATCTTTATTATGAAAAATATGTTTTTAATGTGCATCGTTGCACAACTGAAAGACGTATTTAAATAATGAAGCAGGGTGATATAATCAGAACATATTTATCTTCATTTTCAATCTAAATATTTTTCTATAATAGCAAAGCAATTCTTTTAAATCTAATGGAGTCGTATGTCTTATGTGTAGATTATCGTATCTGCTGGCAACTATATGGAACATATTTTATGTTTGGTATAAAGATATAATTGGGATAAAACTTTAAAAACTGACATCTTTCGATAATCAGTAAAGTGAAGTATTTTAAATATAAGAATCACTCTACTCAAAACGAGATATTTGACGTTAAAACTTCATTATGAAAACTAGCTGTAACCCGTCAAAAATGACAGTAATTTTACATTCCGGTGCTTAAACAATAATTATTTAATTATTTATAGCCGACACTCATGAAACAGTAATAACGACTTTTATCAAAATATTTTAATTTTTTTAATATTTCCCCTGCCGGCAGTTCATGGTAATTTTAAATCCTGGCGACGGTGTTGGGTGGAATATTAAATGGTTCGCGTCTTTGCTAAGTCCTATATGTACTGTATTTTTGACGTGTAATGCAGGCTCGGCGGTAGCAACATCGCTATCGTTGCCGCCTTCAAGTTTGCTGGCCCGGAGTTAATTTCATTTTTTTAGTCGTGACTTCGAACGAAATTGAAGACGTTGCACGATGTTACGGGGACTGACAGACGGACAGACAACGAAATTATTAAGTTTGATGATATGAGTGCAAAGAAGATACCACATGTAGCTTCTTAAACTATTGTTTTATTAAAGGAGTTTAAAATTATTGAAAATATCTTTCAGGCGTATTCCAGTATATATGTTAAATAACTCGGAAGGATGTCATGTATTATATGTTAAAAAGAATATTGCTTAATATTTCAATTTAAAATATAGAGGTATATTATTGTGTAAAGTGAACACTTAAGCCAGCTCAAACAGATCATAAGCCCTGGGCCACCCTGTAAAAACTACCATACATGTTTCCCATATAAATACCTTCGTCTCTGTGAGTCTTCTGTAATGCATCTTAATTAATTATATTATTGTGTAATGTGAACACTAAATAATAATAATAATAATTGGATAATTTATATAGCGTTTTCTTGAGTACCTATCCACCTTAAGGGCGCTTCACCTATTACGATTATTTTACCAAACAACTTACTGGCAGCTAAGCCAGCTTATATATATCATAAGCCCTGGGCCACCCTATAAAAACTTCCGTACACGTTTCTCGTATAAATAGCATCGTCTCTGTGAGACTTATATAATTTATATCTTAATTAATATTATAGTTTTATGTTCCTTTCTAACTACTACTGTCGGTTAACTTTTTGTGGCATAAAAAATACTACTATCTGTCAATAATGTCTGCCTAATAATGTGACCTTTTGTTGAAAAGTACTACCTTATCTACTACCTACCTACTAAAATATATTTTTTACACTTAAACAGACCAAGAGGCCAAATTACACAAGAATCACAAAACACCCAGGCTTGAGTAAATCACATTGATTAGTTGTGAGCTCACCGGGAATCGAACCCGCAACCCTCAGCGTGAGAACTCAGTGTAACGTCCACTACGCTACGAGGGCCGCGCATACTATAGTACAGCGACGGCAAAAGAAAGAACTGAAATGCTAATAATTGGTGGAGAATCCTCTGAATAGCCATATCTTGGCCTGGACTAACTGCTGGAAGCGCAAGATCTCTGACAAATATGTAAATTATTATACTTTGTTTCATGTACGCACATTACGAGCACAATAATGCTTATTCGTATTAGCATATTATGCATTTCTACTCCACGATCGGGGCATATAATGCACTATGCAGCTAAACAGGCATACCTCTACTAATGAACGCAACCATTCATTAGACAAATTAAACAACCTCGACGTGGGTAAGTGATAACGAACGCACTAGTCTTGTTCTTATCTCTAAGCCTTGCACACCTGTCGAGACTAACATTTTAAGCCTTAAAATGTTAGCCGTTATACATATACCTTAAAATTTAAGGTATATGTATAACGACTAACATCACTAATAGGATATTGTGGACATCTGGAGCGGCCTGTTGAAATTATCAAGTTTCGGGATAGTATAAAAAATTATAGACATTTTTTCAAAAGATGTCTGTAAATTTAATAATACTGTGCTTGAAATATTTTACCCATGTCCAAAGGTATGCATTGTATTTTAACGTACATTAAGTTTATTAGAAACTGGGTTAGAAGTAGCGTAATTATATATTTTGATACATTTTTATATACAATTTTACCTTTTTTCTGTTTTTATCTTTACGAGCAACGGATCGATACCAGGCACTTCCAAAACGTTTCGGAAGCAAAAAGATTTTTCCTTATTGATCATTGCAACAAGCTAATATGCTAATTTAAAACCTTTTTTATTTGAGTCCTCGGCAGTGCAGTGCATCAATTAGTGATGTGCTATAACGTTATTATAACTGTGAATCGGCCCGATTCTGAAAATAACAATGTCTGGATCTTTAAGATCTTTATCCCAACACTTAATAGACGATAATAAAAATGTCCAGAGCGGATTTTGCTATTCTACGGCTCAAATACACTGTATTAAAATATGATATAAGAAAGATTGTTTCTTACAAATGTATTAATTTCTACATCCACAGCGTCCAGATGAAATATCATGGCTAAACTTGTCATAACCGTGTTCGGCGTTACTGCGTATTCAAATCTTCCCATCCTGACATTTGACAGATATGTCTGGATCTTTAAGATCTTTATCCCAACACTTAATAGACGATAATAAACGAGACATAGCTTTACGTCGGTGTTTGTTTCTGTAAGTTTCTACATGAGATAGATATAGAGGGAGGGAGAAAGTTGTAAATTGTTATCTGTCAAATGTCAAGATGGGAAAATTTGAATACGCGGTAACGCGGTCAAGTTTAGCCATGATATTTCATTTGGACGCTGTAGATGAAGAAATTAATACGTTTGTAAGAAACAATCTTTCTTATATCATCTTTTAATACAGTGTATTTGAGCCGTTGAATTACGAAATCCGCTCTGGACATTTTTAATTTTTATTATCGTCTATTAAGTGTTGGGATAAAGATCTTAAAGATCCAGACATTGTTATTTTCAGAATACGGATGATTGTGTGATTGGATTTCGATATTTGGTAACTGACATTTAATTGGAGGTTTAATTTCTAGAGTACCTGTGAAATAAAAACATTCCTTTCCTAATAATACAAATATCGCAATCACAGTTGAATTAACGGATTAGCTCATCACTTATTTTTTTAAATAAATTGAAGGAACTGGTTAAAAACTATATATTACCAATTCTGCCATTCTAGATCGCTGGTAAGATACTTAAAGAGAAATTAAAAACACCTTTCGGCCGCACTTGGCCTCCTGCTTAGACTCTTTGCCTACAGGTTAACCGTTAGCGATGACCTCTGAGGTCAACCCCGACACGGTCATAACCATCGCTTGCTCGGTAGCACCGGAATTTGTAGCACAGTCCGCGCAACAGTTTCTGAGAATATTCCGTTTTCTTTAAACATTACCTTCGCCCTTGATGCACGACCCGCCATTTGCATTTGCGGAAATTCAGAATAACATCTGTTTTATTTCTGCGTCACCCTCTGCAAGCTCTCGAACATACAAGCAGATGCAGATAGGCAAACAGCTGAAGAGATAACAGTAATTGTAAAAGCAGTTACAACTCACTGTTGCAAGTCTAATCCTTATCACTGAGCAAAGTAGTGTTACAAAAAACTGTTTATCAATGATGACCCACTGTGCATGTAATTACTTTAAAATGTAGGTGAGCGATGAAAGGTCTATTTGTGTTGAAATTCGTTGTCACAGTGTTGACATTTCAACAACTCTTCACAATGCACCGTGAATTCAACAGGAAATAACAGCTGGATGGCGTGTTACAAATGGCTTAGCAAAGATCACACGGATACCAATGGCTAAGACTCATTCGTGTTAGTTCTAATCGAATTAGTTTGAAACCAATAAAAATGATGTTTCGTGTTATGATAATGAAATAAATAATAACCGATTTCAAAGATTTGTGTTTTCCGGTTTCAATATGAAACTTTTTGCACGTTTCAGGCCATCGTATATGTATATAGTATATTAAAAATGATATGTATATATAATTAATATTTATATACAAATAAATAACTCCATGATTAAATATTCTTAAATATTAGGTCCTTACATATGAAATTGAGGTTTTGCCGTACGGGCAAATTTGATCTCAAATATCTTCTCTTTGGTTAGGAATTCCAAATCCAAATTTATACAACTATTTACTCATGTATTTGTGTTTTGAAAATTATAATTCATTTGTTTTTTCCTCAATTGTTTTTTTCTTTGCGTCACTCAGTTTACAAAATGAAAAACTTGAAATATCGCGTTATTTACGAGTACGAGTTCCACCGTGGCACCAGTGCTGCAGAAACGGCTCGAAGGATTAATGATGTGTATGGCGACGGTGCCGCAAAAGAAAACACAGTGCGTTTTTGGTTCCAACGTTTTCGTTCTGGAAATTTCGACCTGCAGAACAAGCCCCGTGGACGGCCGGAGACCAAAGTTGATAATGAAGAATTGAAGGCTATTGTGGAAGCGGATCCATCGCAAACCACATCCGAGTTAGCTGCAGGCTGCGATGTTAGTGATAAAACTGTTTTAATCCACTTGAAGCAAATTGGTAAGGTGAAAAAGCTTGAATGGTGGGTACCTCACGAATTGAGTGAAGCAAATCAACAAACGCGCGTTGACTGCTGCGTTGCATTACTCAACCGGCACAATAATGAAGGGATTTAAATCGAATCATTACCTGTGATGAAAAGTGGATCCTGTACGATAATCAGAAGCGCTCATCGCAATGGCTGAACCCTGCCGAACCAAACCAGCCAAACCATGCCCCAAGCGAAAATTGACTCCAAAAAAGTTACTTGTGAGCGTTTGGTGGACTAGTGCTGGTGTCGTTCACTACAGCTTTCTTAAATCTGGCCAGACGATTACGGCAGATGTCTATTGTCAGCAACTGCAAACCATGATGGAAAAGCTAGCTGCTAAACAACCGAGGCTGGTTAATCGCTCTAGGCCACTGCTGCTTCATGATAACGCTAGACCACACACTGCACAACAGACGGCTACCAAATTAGAGGAGCTTCAATTGGAATGTCTAAGACATCCACCGTACTCTCCGGACCTTGCCCCAACAGATTACCATTTTTTTCGAAATTTGGATAACTTCTTGCAAAGGAAAAAATTCAACTCCCATGGGGCAGTCCAAACCGCCTTCAAAGATTTTATTGATTCCCGTCCGAATGGTTTTTTTAGTAAAGGGATCGATGAACTACCTATGAGATGGCAAAAGTGCATAGATAGCAATGGTACATACTTTGATTAAATAAATATATTATAATAAAAAAAAATCGGCTTTATGTTCCTCCCATACTAAACCTCAATTTCATATGTAAAGACCTAATATAATTTAGATTCTTAGATAAATAAGTATTAATTACATCCAAAGAAAATAAGGAATGCTGGAAATTACGATTTTAATAAGGTTTAATATACATAAATAAAAAATTAAAGAAATTCAGATACTGCGCATTGTATTTACAAATTATGTAACATATAAAATTTAGAATAAAATAATACCCAGTTAATGAAAAGTACAAATAAAATAATTATTTAAGGAATTTAGAATATTAATTTTATTACCGATTTAGTAATCTCATAGCGTGCGATATGCATACAGTTCACTAGGGAGGAAATAAGAAATGAAATTTACCTAGAAAGTTTTCACTTAACAATTTAATTTGTTGGAAGGCTCAAATTTTTATGTAGGTGCTAAATTCTGCTGGAATCGATCGGATTTTGAAAGGACATATTTTAATTTTCATTGTTTGAGTGCTGTGGCTTTCGAACATGTGAATGTCTCAAAAATGTCAAACATAAATTTGACTTTAATAGATATCGAATAACAAGTTTAACATATTGTTATGTTTGTCTTTTTTGATCAGATATATTCAGAGTCCTATTCTCCTATCTTATCATCCTCCTATCGAATTCTGTTCAGTTTTTTTGGGGGGAGGGGCGAAGAAAGATGTTTACACATAAATATGAACCGAAATAATTGGATTATTTTTAGCCCTTTTTAGATTCAAAGCACGTTGCTTGTGTTGGCGCCGACGTCATCATTTTGTTTGATAGTCTGCTACTGCTGAGTTTAAGTGGGGTTTTGTTTCATTTTATGACTTCACGCAATCGTGCAGAAAACTCTTATTACGAGCAGGCCCGCTGCTGTGGAGCCATTAATGCCGACTGGGGCACGCACAACAGGATTTTAACCAAAACTTAAAACCAAACTTAATCTATAAAAAAATTAAAACGTTAGCCCGCACGACTTACTCAATTACACATACTAAATGTGTCATCGCTGAAAAGTGAATGATTTTACTATAAAAAAGTAACCCATAAAAACCAAGTTTTTATTATATTCCCTTTCTTTGTAAAATATAACAACAATTAAAGACAAATTAAAACATATAACATAACACTAAAGTTACAGTAATTTAATATATATCTAAAATGTCAGATGTTTTGAGCTTTGATAAGACACTTCATGCTTTGAAGATTAAATTCTAAAAACATTTGTCAGTCAATTTAGATTTTCGACATTCGTAGTGAAGTACCTATTATGTATACAGACGGAGTAATTCAAATTTAGAAAATATTCCGCGACGTTATCGGGCCGCCGTTGCTAATCAAGCTTTTCTAATGATTCCAATTTGAAAAAACCAATAAAATTTCTAAAAATTCGAAATTATACTATAATTATTAATTTTTTTTAACGAAAATTTTACAGATCTTCTTGATCGTCGCCACGAGTCTACTTGCCAAGTTTCAGCTCGATTGGATCACGGGAAAAGGGTCAAAAATCGATCCAAAATTTTTTTTGACGGCAAGACGGCAAGCAAGCAAGCAGACGCCACGAGTTAATTATAAAGGGAGTAAAAAGAAAATGAAAACTCGTCAAACAATGACTATCAATTATTTAATAGATTTTGATGTTTATGCATTATATATGCCGCACGATAACCTGGTGCAAAAACAGTACTCATTCCTTGTGTACAGGTTGATTTAATTATGGGTATAACTTTACTATATGGCCTCACTCCGATTTTCTTTAAAAAGCTATCCTGGTGTAGTTGAGTGCCCTGTTTTGATTTCATTTTTAACATTAGGGCGCTCAACTACACCAGAATACTTTTTTTAATAAAACCGAATGAAGCCATATAGTAAAGTTTAGTCAAATTATGTAACTTATACGGTTACTAGGTACATTGAATCATGACTTATACGTAAACATTTATTTTGGATAAAAAACATCGAAATTAAATACTCATGTGACAGAATACTATGATATAATAAAATATTAAATATGATAATAATTGTGATAATAGTACCGCGAGATATATCTTTTAATTAGTTGTTTCAAAATATATGCTTACGTAAATGTCTTGCTTTAATCTTCTCACTGCACGCCCTGACGAGAAAGTAATAGGAGCGGTGAATTATTTTTAAGATTGAATGGGATGAAATAAAATAAACCATTTAAAATCATATACGTAGGTCCATTAAACACTCATTACTACATAAACAATATAAAAGTACTTCATTTATTTGATTTTATTATATGTATGTTTGACAGCGAGTTTAAAGAGAATAATATACCAGCCTGAAGGTGGTCGTGATAGACTGAAACCAATAAAAAAATAAGTGTTTTAATTAAATTAGTTTTAACAAAATTAAAAATAAATTAGTAACAGAGTCCTCTTTCAAGGCTGTGATCAAAGTGACTCAAGACTGGGAGACGAGACGAATTGTGTTCCAAGTCCTGAACACATCAGTGAACCACGACGCTGAACACTGAGCCAAAGCCTTCTCCCTTTGTATATAACATCCTTGTTTTTTTTTTAATTTAAGTTTAATAAATTCTTCTCTGAAGGTGTTTTCTACTTTTACGAGCAAGATCACGGAAATGTTACCTTTTACACCGAAATGTTATTTATGAATATGGGACTGTACACTGACATTTAGGTGAACGCGTAAATTTTGAAGCCCTACAAAAGTCAAAAAGAAAAGATGAAAAAAGCCGCCATGTCCGGCCTCGTTCGGCGAGGTGGGTACCTAGTACCTACCTGTCTACCTGGCTGAGAGCAGTGTCTTTCAAAGTGTGTTATTGACGAGTTGTGTAGCAACGTTAGGTATTCACCTAAAGGACGCTTTGTATATTACTACTGCGCGCTATACGACTTCTTAAATAGAACGAATGTCTTTTAGGGGTCGCAAGAACCGAGCCTCTATGCCACAGGAGGCTACTCATTCTTTCCCATTGACAGGGGCGGATTTATGGTGCAGGGGCCTCTCTCAATAGGCATTTTGGGAGGCCCTTGCCTAAAGACAAACAATGAAAATATCTCAACTACAAACGGCAACACAAATAGACGACAGGCTTAACAATCAATAAAAACAGATCTCTAGGTCTGTAATTTTATCGAATAATTCCTTTATTTGACTATATTTTCGTATTATCTTTGGGAGGTTGTGGAAGATTTTGAATCAATTGCACATTAAGCATTTTAAATTAAAGAACTTCTTCGGGTTGTGGTATGAAAAGAGATGATAACCAATGTTCGTTGAACAGATAAGACATGAAAAGAAGAACAAGATACGACGAAGTCATTAATATTTAATGGTAGGCGAGCACAATCGAATCTGCCACTACTTTTGGAGCTGAAGCAGTATTGCTGAGTCCTTTGCATTTTGAATATTGGATGTAAACTGATGTCTATGCGGAGCCTATTCTATTGCAGTGCAAAAAATATTTTTTTCATAAAATATAATTTTCTACTTTGGTACGAAACTAGCGCCATCTTTTGGCGAGCTCATTAACTAATTTCCCATATAAGATTTTGATCAATTAATTATGATGAATTAATTGGTTTATCAGTGAATCGGATTCGTGTCTTGTCATCGAGAATACGTCTGTGTGCGAAATTTCAGCTCGATTAAACATTGAGAAGTGGGTGAAATAGAGCTTATATGATTCCGCTCTGACAAACAGATGAAGCTAATATAAGCGTGGTAAAATAAGTTTGTTTCGGACTCTTAATTGAGTGTGTTCGATTGATCGATGAATTGCACTGATCTCACAAATCTCGAACTGGAGATACTCGAAAATTTCAATAACTCATTGGCCATCGAACAGACTTAATCTCTACTCTAGGTAACTCTACTTTAGTGGTGAAGCTAGGTTAGGTTAGGTTAGGTTCGCGACAGCGTGCACGACCGATAACGCAAATACGTAATACCGAGGGCAATTCATTAATTATTGATTCAAATATTCCTTACAGTTGGACGGCCGCCGCTGCAGCCCTGGGGCCATTCCGATAGCCGATTATTTCCAAAAGACCTTTCGGTTGTCGCGGCATAATTAACATCCCTTCGTTCCTGTTCCCGCCCGCCGCTCGCCGTCTCGTTAGCATTACCGTAAACTAGTTTATTTCAGACATCCCTACTGATCCGTCGTGGGGAGCGACCATCGTGTTTCTGGAATATTCTAGATTTTTTATAGGTCGGTCGAATTGAAATTTGTTCTACAGACGCCCAATGCAAAGCAATAATACCTCGCCACACGAACTGTGCCAGCGCCAGCCGAACTTCGTGGTGACCAAAAGCTGATATATTGATATACAAACCCAATCATATACAAGCCAGTAGCGAAAACTTCGGGGAAGAATTCCTTATCAAATTTAGAATAAAAAATACTATTTACACTTTGGGTGAAATTGAGTAGTTACGGAGACAAGCAACATCAATTTGTACTTATTTTCTGTAAAACGTTGAAATATCACTACAGTAACTTGCACGAAATATTAAAAATCCATTCGTTTCAATACGAGTCAAATAAAATGACAAAAACCTTGCAAAAATAATATTTTTCGAATAATATCTGCAAGGTTTTAATAATTTTATTTGACTTAAATCAGGGCGAAAATAATTTTGCAATGATAGTCCAACGTTTTACAAAAAATAAGACGGAAATATTGAGAAAAAAAATGCAACTTATCTCGGTAATTATCGACATTTTACCCAAAGTATAAAGAATATTTTTAATACAAAATTGAATAAGGAAGACTCCCCCGAAGTCTTTGCTACTAGCTACGAGACACGTCTGCAAAAATATGATTTTTTTACTCTTTTTAACATAAATCTTAATAATTAAAATATTTTTAAATAAGACAACATCTATTTTTAATTCAAACACCTCGTATAGTATTTTAGAAATGGTTGTTTTACGCAAGAATGTCCTTATCCATTATCGAAAACAAATTTATTACTCATGGCCTAGCACGCGTCCTTTTGGCCTTATATGGGGGAGTTGTGTAATCCTGTCGCAATATGAAAATAGCCTCATTACCGCGAACATAAGCCTTATATGGAGACCCGTTTTGTATAGCATGTAAATTATTTTACTTGACCCTTTAGTTCCGCGCGAGTTTATTTTTAGATACACATCGTGATAAACGAACATTCATTTTCACTGACCATTTTTTTTATTACCGTAGGTACCTACTAGAAAAACCAGTATATGTTGAATCGGGTCATGTGTGCGGTCTATATTCGTCGTCTCTTTCCTGTGTGATCCGACCCACGAAGCCGCGACCTGAACTTGATTTTGCGAATGAGAATAATATGATGCTATATGTTATATTCAAGAACACATTCGTATTTGTGAAGTTGTAATTTTTCAGAACAAAGCTCTGTGAAATATTTTTAATAGCCAAATTAATTAATCAATTAGAAAGACATACAGAAAAATCTGACACCGTCCCCGGAAAGGGGGTGACCCGATCTCAAATCCCGGTAGTAGCTAAATATTTTTTCGTGAATTAGATTATGTCTTTCTAATTGATTAATTAACTTGGTTATTATGCTGTATGTTCGCTGGACTATTTATTTCCTTTCTCCCTTCTTCTACAGATCAAACTTCTCAAATACACGAATTCATCTACTTGTTCCAAACATTAATTGCCTACATTAGTATTTCACACGTCGTTTTACTTTTTTCCTTCTCGAATGCCGTCAATGTCACTCACATTTAAATATATTATAATATTCTGGCAGGTAGAAAATAAATTTCGCTTTTTTCCAAAATATTTGTTGACGTACAACTCATGCTTCAATGAACTGACTATACACACGTGCTATCTGTCTTTCCCTGCTTGAAACAGCTTTTACTCACTTTAACTTTTTCCACTAGATAAAGATTATTTTCTTTTTACAATAAAGTGGAAGAGCTGTTCCGCACTGTCCTGGACAGGGAAACTTTCTCCCAGACGATCGCCGACGTCGGGGGGACTCGACAGGGCACAATGAAGAAGAAGAAGAATAAAATAGATTCAATAAAAGCGTGCTATTTTTTCGACAATATTTAATGGTTTTCTTTTTTCTAACTAACTATCTATTTAACTAACAGGGGTACAGAGTAATGACGAGAAATCGGAGTATTAATTATTTTACCACGCTTACATTAGCTTCACCTGTTTGTCTGGACGAATTCTTACAATCGATACATCATAATTAATTAATCAAAGTTTCTTATGGGAAATAAGTTAATGAGCTCGCCAAGAAAAAGATGGCGCGTGTTTCCTACCGAAGTGATTTTGTAAGAAATTATATACTTTACAAGCGGCCGAGCGGGCTAGCGTTGAGAAGCGAGAATAAAGATGGCCGGCAGTGAGCGCAAAATTGATTACAAGATTCATTAAGACTAAAAAGTTGAAAATTATATTATATAAAAACAAAATATGTAAAAAAAAACCACGCCTATATATTTAAAAGTAATAAAAATTACTTCGCTTTCCTTCCATCTATGTCAGTTTCGTATGCGCCCACCTTTTATTTGGTGAGTGAGACAAAAATTTTTTGGCTTTTACTTTTTGGTACGAATATACCCGTGATTTTTAAAAAATATATATTTTTAATACATATTTTAATACATATAAGGGCAAAATACAGAATTAATGAATATGTTATTAAATAAAAGAGACTTATTTTTATTTTGGTAATATTTGTATTTTTTCTTGTATTGTTGTATAGTATTGTTGATTTGTATTCGAGTTTATAAGATCTATTGTAATTAATTAATATGAATGTATTTCTGGTAAATACAATTTATTTATATATATGTATTGATGCACCTACAGACAAATATCAATGTGATGTTTTGTGGGTCTGAGATGTATAAAAAAAAAAATTAAAAAAAAAAATAAAGGTTAGGTTAGTTGGCACGATCAGGGCAGAAACGTGTTTGGTAATTTCAATAAATTTGTGTATCGATATGAAATGCAATTTGAATAAACAAATTAATTTTTGACATTTAACAAAATAGGTCCAGGCCACGACGCTGTGATTTATCGATCCCGCCCGGATAAGACGTTGCCGCGCCAGCTTTCGGTAACCTTTTAGTTCTCACTCTCACATTGCCCGGGAACTTTCTAGATGGAGCGCCGATAGCTGCCGGCGGGCCTCGTGACCCTCCGGGCGACAATCCACGGACGTCAGTTATACGCTGATAAAGTCAGATATTAATTGAATCACTCACGACGTGTTGCATTTGTGATGGATGATGGTTAAGTGTAATAAGAGGAATTTTTTTCGTAATATTTTTGAGTAGGTTCAAACTTTTCAAGAACACGAAAAATGCATATATATATGCATTATGAAAAGGTTATTTTTCGCGAACGTCGCGGATTTGTAAAAATATTTTACTTTTGTGCTATATGTATTTCGGTTACACTGGGATAACCATTCTCAAGCTGGTCTCTCTGACAATTGAGAGATAACAGTCTTCGCGAAAACTTCTATTTAAACATAAATATATATACTCATACCCTAGTCAAAAATAGACCTCATTGCCTTCTACTGTATATAATAGATATCTATTGGTTCATACTCAATATACAGGGTGTCCCGTATCTCGACGTCAAGCCGAAATCGGGTGATAGGCTAAGTCATAATATTTATCAGAAAAATATTTTTAAAAATCTATGTCATGTGTTTCAAAAATTATAAGCATTTAAAAAAAAATCAAAAAATCACACCCTGTGACGGTCTTTTCACTCCTGTTGCTACAAATCTTTATTTTTCTTCATTTTTTATTATTATTATGTATTCCTGAATAATGAATGCTTCTGTAAACTTTCGTCCAAAATTCAAAGCCAACTGCTCCAGCTTGGAAGAAAATTTCACTTTTTGACCAAACCAAGTATTCAAAATCAATACTTTGCCCAATTTTAACTGTTTTTTTTTTTTTATATTTTTCTGATAACTATTATGACTGGGCCCTATTATTATTTGTTATTATAAATTTTGGCTTTACGTCGAGATACGGGACACCCTGTATATGTATACTCATACACTAGTCAAAAACAGATCCCATTACCAACGATGACATCTATATCCTGGTTCTGGGGGATAACAAATTTTAACCGTCTTAGAGTAACTCAAAGTGAAACGTGGTATATAAATAACATATATATACAATTTCCAAAAATTTTATATATGGTCAATCAAATCGTTAGTGTTACATCGTGTAAAAAGATCACTTGAGACAACTATATGATATGCGTAAACCCTATAAACACCAAAAGACTTTCATACCTACTATCCTATATAAACAGCCTTCGTCTCTCTGAGACAATGTACAATACTTTTTTTTTTCGTTTCTTTTCTCATCCTCTGTGAGACATCTATAATATATCTTGATTTTTTTCTTCTTTGTGAGACATCTACAGTATATCTTTTTTTTTAATTAAGAAAGATCTCTGTAAGGTATCTTTAATATATCTTCATTTTTTTCATTTTTCCTCTCATCCGGCTAATGATATTTAAAATAAATTTGAAAAAAAATTATCTTTTGAAAAAGTATTCAGTTTTCATGGAGAAACCAGATACTTTCTTTATCTTAGTGGTGCATTAATCTACGTTAACCACTTAAATTTTCGATTGCTGGTGTACATGTATATTATGTGGTTTTTCCCTGCCAGAGGAGTACCCCGGCAGTTGGAATTTTTTTTTATCGATAGATATATTCTGTACAATTGTTGCAGATACTTCCATTCATGTTGCCAAAGTAGGAAACCAGTTACTCACGTAGATAAAATAATATCATTGCACATTGTTTCCATCAACATTTTTTTAAATCCCTTCTTAAATAACACGGCACACTTAGCAACATGGTATCAGCACGGAAATCAAATGTACGACTATACCTTCTCATAACATAAATAAGATACTGGCTAGAGTTTAAAGATCTAGATCTTTTAAAATTTTGTGTTGATATATTAAAGATGTCTCATGGAGACGAAATTGTATGTTTTATGGGAAAGTAGGTATGGAAGTCATTGAGTGTTCGTAGGGCTTACGACCTATCGTACGGCTGGCTTAAGTATATCACTTTACACAATGCATAATTTCCACCCATGATAGAACACCACATCTATCAAGTTTTTGGTTTTGTATATATTTAAGTTTTACAACCAGTTCCATATGTATCTTGTAATTATTCTTAGCGCGACCGGCATTCAAAGCTTTTTCATTTCCCTTAATTAACCACAAATGTCACTAATGAGATGTCTATTTTTTATTGGAATTCGTCTGAGAATGATCCCTGGGACAAAATCCAGTAATGTGTTCTCCAAAATTTCGACAAACTCAAAATATTCTGAATGTTGTGAGAATTACTTTATCTTTGAACAAATAAGTCAATAAAATATTTTCGGAATAATTAAGACAAAAAAAAATTGCGCTATTTAGATTTGACACATGTCAGCTGGCTGCTGTGCACCCGCATGAACCTAATTCCCGACCTGGTTCCGCGGCCATCTGCCGCACGAAGAGCCGACCTCCGCGGCGAGGTAATCACGTTCGACAATTTATTTTGTATTCTTAATCGAACATAATAATTTCTTGTCCGTCCGTAACTTCGTGCAACGTCCATAATTTCGTTCAAATAATGGCCTAAAAAAAAATTATACGGCCTGAGATGGAGCTCGAACCCCGGGCCAGCAAACCCGAACCGGCCGCTCAACGCATGTTACTACCGCCGCCTCTCCGTGGACCGACACAAAGATACTATAAATGTATACTAGGACTTAACAAAGACACGAACCATTTCGTGTTCCGTCCAGGGAACTGCCGGCAGGGGAAATATTAAAAAATGTCAAAAAATATTTTTATAAAAGTCGTTTTAGCTATTTCATGGGTGTCGGCTATAAATAGGTAAACACTTATTCTTTAGGAAACGGCATGTTAAAGTACCGTCTTTTTTTTTTTTAAAGTCATCGATGCAGGAATTGTTAATATTTGATGATTATATTGTGAACAGAAGTACGCGAAAGCCGCCAGTGCAGCAATTTTTAAAAATAAATACATTTTTAGGGTCGCAAAATAATTTTAGATTAATGTTTAATTCACATATCGCACAACCGATAGAAAAATTATAAATTCAATATTTTTTTATAATTATTGTATTCCCGATGGGATCGCAATACGTAAATGTGATTTTCTCAAGTAAAGTGTTTCGCTGCAGTAATTAGGTCTCGCGACATGACATATTGTTAAACGAAAATTAAACCAGTGAAGCATAATTCTCCATACTCCATGAAAACCGCATGGTTAAGTTATTTCAGCTCTCTTGTGTGAACGTCCGCTAGTCATCCGTATTCTGAAAATAACAATGTCTGGATCTTTAAGATCTTTATCCCAACACTTAATAGACGATAATATAAATTAAAAATGTCCAGAGCGGATTTTGTAATTCTACGGCTCAAATACACTGTATTAAAAGATGATATAAGAAAGATTGTTTCTTACAAACGTATTAATTTCTTCATCCACAGCGTCCAGATGAAATATCATGGCTAAACTTGTCATGACCGCGTTACCGCGTATTCAAATCTTCCCATCATGACATTTGACAGATAACAATTTACATCTTTCTCCCTCCCTCTATGTCTATCTCATGTAAAAACTTACAGAAACAAACACCGACGTAAAGCTATGTCTCGTTTATTTTTAATTTTTATTATCGTCTATTAAGTGTTGGGATAAAGATCTTAAAGATCCAGACATTGTTATTTTCAGAATTGGGCCGAGTGTCTCTTTTCAACGGGACCTGCGCATCATGCAGGCTAGACAATCGATTGGATGAGGATTTAATGTCGTCTTCGAATCGGATTTGCTTTTGAGCACTCTGAGAGAGAGAGCGGCCATAGTCTCGATTAGTCTCGATTAAAGCACCCGTTCAAGTTCCAGCTATTAACTTGAATACTACTGTCTAGATAAAAGTGCCTCCAAACTGACATATGTAGTATGTTACAGAGGAAGCGTGAATTTCGGTACTGTATACATTAATTAGTATAGAGTATACTTTAACATTTGAAAAAGTAAAAATTACCTCAAAATTGGTATATTCATATCACATCACTTCTTCAATAAACGCAAAATCACCCCGAAGAAGGGACCTTTGGTTTTGAAGCACGTTGAGTGTTTAAAAATAAAATTAGTGGCAGAAACAAAGTTAATTGTTTTATTTATAATCATATTCATATACTATTTAATGTATACATTATCGAAATTTAACACTTCGTCTGTAACATGTATAAACGTGACCTAGTGACCGAGTCAGCTTGTTTGCAAATAAAATTTTTGAATTGATATGATAATACCAACAAAAAATGTTCATGTTGGTTTTTTTCTTATTTTTCTTAATAATTCACATGTATTGTTGTGTCCATTTACAATATTATACAGGGTTATTTGTAAAACATTAATAACCTCGCAGGGCTATATTCCTGCCTTGATTATGAGTTGAAAATGTTCAAGCTGTTCTTAACTATATCAATAGTTAAGAGATATGCGATATCATAGTTTGCATTTTTTGTTCAATATTTATGACTTTTTTTATAAAACGTTGGACTATCATTACAGTAACTTATATCGAATATTAAAAATTCATTCCCTTTAATACAAGTAAAATAAAAAAATAAAAACCTTCAAATTCCAATTGGAAAACATCCCAATTGGAATTTTTTCAGGGTTTTTATCATTTTATTTAATTTGTATTGAAACGAATGAATTTTTCGTAATCGTTTTGAGTTACTGTAATGATAGTCCAACGTTTTACAAAAAATAAGTCAGAAATATTGACAAAAAAATGCAAACTTTGATGTAGCATATCTCCTTAACTATTGATATTAGGTTATAATAGCTTGAACATTTTCGACTCATAATCAAGACAGGAATATAGCCCTGTATATAAATAGAAGTACATTAAATTTAATTATTTGTCTAAATATCATTATTTGTAAGCTTTCTAACATCACTTTGATTCTCGTGTATCGATTACTTTTTAGTATAATTGTTAATGCTTTATATTGGAGTATTATTAATATTTTCAATTCTTCTTCATAAGCCAGAAGCAGTGTACCGCTGCAGTAGTTGATATGGGGGACTTCTTAGGGGGGGGGGGCGGTCTTAACACCCAGAAAACTTGTGAAACATCTCCGCGGAAAGTTATTGCATAAAATTTTGGCACATTAATTAAATAACACTGAACGTCCCCGACAGTTGCATTCCCCAGCAAGTAAAGTAAACAGCGGGCCGTGTCGTGAAAGCGGTCGTACAAACAGCCGATAATTGTCGAAGTGCATGACTTACTTCTGCTGCATCAAAGATGCATCAATCGGGCGTCTGTGCTCTGATCATAATATATTACATCTCCATCAAAGATGCTCAGCGCTGCAAAAACAGCGACAGTCTATCTCTTAAGCGGGTCACAAGTGTAATGTAACGGAATACGAAGGAAAAAACTGCAAGTCCAAGGAATCCGATAACGTCTTCATCGTGGGGCATATTTATTTACTCGGTGTTAATTCATCGCGAAACCAGTTCATCCATCGAGTCTCGCTTGATGTCTTCATTTCGCAGACGGAATTATTCCGAATGACTGATTACAATTAACATTATTTATTTTTAAACAAAAAAAGTATCGCCCGTGTCTACTTTACATCAACGTGTCCCTGGAGTGCAAATAGTCTTCTTCATTCAATTTTAAATATATAAAAAAATGTAATTATGGCTAATAAGAATCTGTCAAAAGAAGCAAGACTAGCGGTACATAATGGCGTTCTAGTGCCAACCCTTATGTATGGAAGTGAAGCCTGGAATTGGCAAAAGAGGAATGAAAGTAGACTAAATGCGGTTGAAATGCGGTCACTAAGACGCTTGTGTGGAAAATCTTTGGTCGATAGAGTGAGGAATGAACAAATTAGAAGTGAATGCAATGCTGGCTGTAGTGTGGTAGATAGAATAAAGAAAGGAGTGCTGAGATGGTTTGGTCATGTGGAACGTATGAACGAGGAAAGGATGGTTAAGAAAATATATGAGGCGAATGTTGAAAGCAACAGAAAAAGAGGGCGTCCGCGAAAGTCCTGGCACGATCAGGTACTACAAGTATTTGAGGATGGCCCCGTTAAAAGCCGCAACAACCGTAGAACGTGTATGAGAAGATGTATGAATGCGGCCGAAGCAAAAGTGGTGTGCCAGGATAGAAGAGTGTGGCGTTCAATCCTCTCTGCCTACCCCTGCAGGGAAACGGCGTGATGGTTAGTTAGTTAGTTAAAAAAATTTACACTTTGGGTGAAATTTTAACAGAGAGATGAGCGACATCAAAATTATTTTTTTTACATTTTTTCCCAATATGTCAGACTTATTTTCAGTAAAACGTTGGAGTATCACTGCAGCAACTTACATACGAGGAATATTTAAAAATTCATTCACTTTAATGCGAGTCAAATAAATGACACAAGAACCTTACAAAACAAATAATTTCCAAATTCTGCAAGGTTTTAATTATTTTATTTGACTTGTATCAAACTATTTTCATAATAGTGTAACATTTGATAAGAAAATAGTCAGAAATATTGGGAAAAAATGCATACTTTGAAGTCATTTATCACCATAACTGTATATTTTCTATTCAAAATTGAATCAAGAAGACTTCCCCGAAGTTTTCGATGCTACCACCTACGAGACTCACTTTATTTATTTTTATACACAGATTATAAATCCTGATTTATATCCGTACCCCCATAAAAATAACATCGGTCAAAATCTTCATCTGTAAGTATGTCGATTGGAGACAAAGTTACTAGGTTATGTACTAAAAACGTCGGCGGCCCTCGTGGCTCGGTGGACATGACACTTGCTTCTCTCATGGAGTGTTGCCGGTTCGACTCCAGGAGAGGTCACAATTAATATTAGTGAATTCAAGTCTTCAGTGTTTTTGATTGAGTAATTGATTTTTTGAAGCATAAAAAATGAGTAATTTAAATGTATAATCTCTATTTTGATCGACGTAGGAGATATAATGATAATGAAATAATTAAATCTTGGGGTGAATACATGAATTTAAAAGCAAAGACAGCAATATTTACGTCAAACAATCAACCCCGAAAGATGTCGATTTTAGGCTGATACATCGTAGCAAAGGCAGCGATATCCCGTTATGTAAACTGTGTCCACTATTTGATAACAAACGCAACATATATCCATATTTAAACGTTAAATATTTATTTATTCACGCATATAAAAGAAAAACTTAAGTGGCAATTGTTTTTAAAAACTTACTTCCAATAAGATGTAGGTTTCATAGATCGCAAAGAATTTCATTTATTTATTTTAAATGATTCAGTAACATGGTAGATCGACATTTGAAAAAAAATATTGATTGTATTATTTTATATATCTAATTCTTTTATTTGATTAATTACACCAACATGTTTCAGATAAACCTTTCCATCGTCAGGGTGTTGTATAACTGTCAAAATATCAAAATGAAATGTCTTTTGTTTCTTATTTTTCTAAATTATTTGATAAATTATTTTTATATATTATTACTGATATATTAAATAAATAATGGAAAGGTTTTTCTGAAACATGCTGGTGTAATTAATCAAATAAAAGAAATACTTAATTCTTTTATTTGATTAATTACACCAACATGTTTCAGAAAAACCTTTCCATCGTCAGGGTGTTGTATAACTGTCAAAATATTAGAATGAAATCTCTTTTGTTTTTTTCTAAATTATTTGATAAATTATTTTTAAATATTATTACTGATATATTAAATAAATAATGGAAAGGTTTTTCTGAAGCCTGTTGGTGTAATTAATCAAATAAAAGAAGTGGATATATATACAAACAATACAATAAATATTTTTTAAGTTTATTTTTGCATTTATCTCAGAAATACTTCAGTGGAACGCTTTGCTTTACTATGCCCCTCATTTGATATCATTTTTGATTTGTTGATTATTATCAGATTTGTAATATTTCTGTGCAGTACGTACCCTCAATGATATTGCATATTTAATCGTGATGTGTTTTTATTTCTCGGATTGCACATCTACTTTAAACTCGTCTCAAAACAATTAAAACTTGCCACATTGTTTCAACATGCCCACCGAGAAATCCCATTGCGTAATTATTGCGTACGTTCTTTAAAGATACTCTGTTCGGGCAAGTCATAAGCGGTTACCGTTGTTATTGTTAAGGAGTGTTGTAACGATCTAATACTCTAACAATGTCTGGAGATAACTGTCTTCTCCGTGGTTTATGCTCCACGGCATGAGGATAACGTAATAGACATGTGAAAGGGTCTTACACCCAAGACTTTCACCCACAAGAAACATTCTAAAAGTAATTATCAACTATTTTTTTATTAAATAGAGATGCGAACACTGAATACGTGTCACATCAATATTTTTAATATTTTCAAATTAAGCTAAACGCTTGTGCTATGAGAATAGGTCTAACTTGCTGGTCTGGAGTGAGATTCGGAGCCGCGATCTTTGGATCACGAGACTAGAGTGCTCACCATAAGACCAACAAGCTACTATTTTTTCTTCGTAAAAAAATTCGTTCTGAATTAATTAAATGAATGAACATAAAAGGCTTTGTATAAAACCACTATTTATTGAATAATCAACATGCTTCGAGGCCGGTGACCTCTTCATCGGGGTACAACGTATACTAAAAATTAAAATTGAAATTATTGACATCAAGAACAACAAAGAATAAATATATGGGAGTTGAATAACTAATTTTTTTTTAATGTTAGGCTTCAATAGGCCAATAGGCCCAAGTACAGAAGCGAAACATATTATAAAACACCCAGGATTGAGTAAATCACATAGATTGATTATGACCTCACCGATCGAACCCGAAGTACTCGGTGTGAGAAGCCAGTGTCATACCCTCTGGGCTATGAGGACCGCTAATAAAGGTTACTATTTGCAAAATGGATATATTATTTAATTTACTATTTACACTTTTTCTCTTTCTAATTTAACTATCCTGTGTTACTGGTTTGTAAAATTTCTAAGACCTTGTTAATATCAAAATAATGGATTGTTTCCAAAAGATGATTAGAGAATTCAGAATAGTTATTTCTATTTAAACATCTTAATCTTAAAAAAAAAAATCGAAAAAACATTTACCATAAAGAAGTTACGAACGTTACACGAAGTTACGGGGATAAACAGACAGACAGACGGACGGACGGACAGACAGACATCGAAATTATTATAATGGGGGTGGGATTTCTTTTTTCAGTCAGTCCATACAAAATTTACACACGGCCCGCTTTAACTGTTGTATAAATTGATTCATGTATGAATCACCCCAAGAAAATAGAAAAAAATATGAAATTATCTATACTAATATTATAAAGAGGAAAGATTTGATTGTGTGTTTGAATTGAATAGGCTCCGAAACTACTGGACCGATTTGAAAAATACTTTCACATTCAGAATCCTACATTATCCCTTATAAACAAAAGCTATAGAATATTTTCAAAAATGTTAAGGATCCATATGAAAACTTCGATAATGCAACCCAACATGTGAAAAAATTACGAAAAAAAACCTTATATTGCGTACGCTGCGGAAATTATTGCCAATAGAGCAAAGTAATGTACTACAGTTTTATAGAGGACATTAAAATCTACAAAAAAGTCTGGGATACCATATATCTAAGTATTACAGTTATGTTACAATAACTTATGTTATCATTAGATGGAAACATTGTTTTTTAGAGAACAGCGGACCCTTTGTTTTCCCTCACAAACTTATTTTTTACTTAATCCTTAACCCGTGCAACGCCGGGTACGACCAGCTAGTGTTCCATAAATATGAAATTATAATTTACAACGCGTATATTTCATTTTAATACATTGTATATTAAAAATAGAGCACGTGTTGTAGTGTATATGTGTGTGTGTATATTTTGATTTGATAATAATCATGATAAATTTAAATTAATGCAAATCAAAAAAGTGCATCGAAATTGTTCCATTACGTTTCAGCGCGCGGCGTATTTCAATTATTTCTAGAATGTTCCGAGAAACGTGCATCGAATGAAGGTACATAATGGCCGATTGTTTGAGATTTCTCGTAATCATTTAGTGCCATTCGGCCAACCTTCGCCGCGATAGTACAATAACACCGCCTTAACTTTTTTCCATCAACAACATAGGCTTGCCAAGTCCAGGGGCATATTACCACACACCAATAATTGAAGGCATTAAAGTATGGTGTAGTAAAGGTATTAAACTATGTTATAGTAAAGGATTTTTTTTTAAATAGAGATGTGAACACGGAATACGAATATTCTTACTATTTGCTATGAAAATAAGACTAACTTGCTGGTCTGAAGTGAGATTCGAACCTGCGACCTTTGGATCACGAAGCGAGACTCCTAACCACAAGACTGACAAGACGTTAAAGTAGATTTTTTATTACAAACACAAAGTATTAGTAAATTCAACAATATTTTTATATGTTTGTTCTAAGAACACAATCACTGGATTTTATAATCATCATTAATTGAGATAATTAAGATAAAATATGTAATAGAAGTCTCAGAGATATGAATCTATTTTTATGGGAAACACAAATAATAATATAAGCCAGCTAACGCAGGTCTTAAGTCCTGTGGCTACGCTATGAAGACTTCCTTATATATGATTAATGAAAATTCGCTATGTTTTCACCACTTTTTTATTGAAAATATTAATATGTTTCTGGGCCAATGGTCCCATACAATGTACGAGTACCTATACTAACATTGACCCTGAAACATGTTGATATTTTAAATAAATAAGAAATGAATACAAAATATATTTTTATTAATTATACTAGCTGTAACCCATAAACAATAGCTGTTTCGCTTCTTTTCTAAGCCCTAGTATATATTTATAGTATATTTTTGACGCTCCGCGGAGAGGCGGCGATAGCAACATGCATTCAGCGGCCGGTTCGGGATTGCTGGCCCGGGATTCAAGCCCCATCTCCGGCCGTTCAATTTCGTTTTTTTAGCCGTGAATTTGAACGAAATTACGGACGTTACACGAAGTTACGAAGGCAGACACACAGACAGACGAAAATGAGGACGGACAGACAACGAAATTATTATGTTTGATTAATAATGTCACCACAAAATCATTTCGCTATTTTAAAGAAACTTCCATATATACACGTTACCCTTAGAAATAGCTTCGTCTCTGTGAGAATTCAAAATTAAAAAACTTTGAATATGCCACATTGATTATTTTTAATGTCGACCGATTTCTATACTGCTGTATCTTCGTCAGGGCAATAACGGTTTCGTAAAATAAAGTATGTGTAATGTATTAATAAGATAATGTATAATGTATTAATGTTTTATTTTAATGTATTATCGTAAATTTTAACTGTACCAATCACCTTGTCCTAAATGAGTATCCATTAGGGTCATTCTGACCTGTCGATAGTTTTAAATTAAAAAAATTTAAAAAAATAATTTTAAATGTAGAGGAACCCATTGTCGAATGGGGGTTTGGGGAGGAGATAGACAAGGAAACATCTATTTGGGGAATATATTAAATAACCTGGTGTCAATCGTATTACATATACATTGAGGTACTTTTAAATTTAAACTTTTAAACTTTATTATTTATTATTTCTAAATTATTTAACCTAAGACCTTAATTATTTATGGCAAAAAATCCTCTTTCCAACAAAGCCAACACCGTGGCCATTACCATGATATGTATGTGTTTTATTTCATTTTAAAATTCTATATCTCTTTAAAACGCACCCCATGTTCAAACTTCATTATGTATTCGGTCCGCTCTCGGTCGCATCCACAGAACAAAACGCTCCTCTCCAGATTGTCCCAAGAACGAGCTTCGCGAAATTTCCTGAAATAAATCATACAATTTCCTTATGCCCTGTTAACACGGGAAAGGTGTTCCAGAAATTTGTTTCGCTGACGATTCGCGCGCACGTGCTAGTTAGCGTAGCAAATGTCTGAAATCTCTTTACCTAGTAAACAGGGCTTTAAGCGGGTTCAGAGTTGGATGCCGACGCGTAACACAGTTCCGAGAATTCCATAGAGACCAGCGGCGACTAGTGCGAAGCGTCCAGCGAAAATTAATTACGAGAGTATCTACCGCGCGTTCGATAGTGAATGAGTGCGGTCACGGACGCGCGAATATCCTGGCAAACTTAATAAAATGTACCGCAGAAAAGTGGAAGTCCCTCGATAGTGACAATTGGCGCAAATTTCATAACGGCTATTACAATTAAATTTGTGTCCGGTGACTTTGTGCACAAAATAAAACATTAATTAATTCAAGAGTTTTGTGATCCCAGACAATATTTTATTTTTATGAATTCTATATAAATTGTAAGTAGGTACCTACATCCTGTTTAAAAAAAATTTTTTTTTTTTCACTTTTTAACAAACAGATCGTCAATGGGACGTTACTGATCCTGATATATGGTCTTAGAGTGACGTGAGAGTTCAAAGAATAAAAATGTAATTACTTTTATTTTCTCTTTCTCTATTTATTATTACACTTCTTCTTCTGCTTAACATGTATAATTTTATGTCATATTTATATTGAAATTTGACGGACCAGGTCCTGCATAGTCAAGCTGGTTACGCTGGAATAAACTCATTATTATTATTATTATACACTATTGAACTATATTACTTTACCATTATCTTACAAAATTCAAACGATCTCCTTCTCTAAGAACTGGACTTTACACCTTTTGTATAGAGAGGTAGCTTTCGTAAAATATTGATTAAAAAAACACGATCCTCTATGTCCCGTGAAAACCGTAGTAAAGTTAATCCATCCCTTGTTTACGAACGCCCCCTTGCGTATATATTAAACGAAACTACTTATTCATAAATCCTCGTATTAAATAGTAAAATTTGCAATAGAACGGCGCATCAGTTCTGTTCACAAATGTAATATAATTCAGTATGTATTTATTAATAAAAAAAAGTAATAAAGCTCTTACGACAAATCTCAGTTTAAACTTTAAAAATGCTTCATCTTTATTTTCGCTCCCTGTAAATTTTTTACATTATTCTATGGATATGAAGTATTTATTTCGATGTCAGGAAAGACAGTGTAAGGTAAAACAAATCAGATTTAAATTGTCGTCTGTGAAAGTTTCTACTGTTCCGTAAATTGATTAATCTTGCACAGCCCTAAATTACAAAAGCTTAATGCATTTATGGTTTACTCAGTGCCAGCCTCGCTTTGTATACGGGTGGAAGAGGCTTTAGGTACAGTAAGTCACGTTTTCCTGTTCGTTTTGTATTGTTTACTTACTGCGTGTGTGCATGTATACTCGCTGCATATAGGGATGTGTATGCTCTGTACACAGTAAGTGGTTGTTTGTTATTTATTCGGCTCTAGCGATCTTGGATATACAGTTAGCTTTGGGCGAGGAGGAACATGCACCAAAAATTTACATTTCTGTGAACGCAATTCTTAAATGCAGCGTCTTGCAACTGCAATTGGCGACACTTCACAGTCTCATGGTAGACTAGTATCCACAATATATTTATCTAAGAACACAATTACTGGATTTTGTCCACAAAGGAGTAATCATTTATTCAGGGAAGCTATTTATGTATGGAAAAGCATTTTCGAAAGTGTGTCCACAGAGCCTATGATCTGCTTTTTGCTTGATCGCAACTTTCATGATACCACCCAAACTAAACACACACGTCTATCAAATTTTTATATATTTTATTCATGCATCGTATTTTTTATATTTTGTAACAACTACGCTGTCGCCACCTACAATTTTAAAATAAATCATTTTGGGAAGGTTTGTGAATAATAAATCCTATTGTTGTGGTGAGTAGTGATATTTTCATGCTAGTGTGGCTCTGTGTCGGGGTCACCAATGTGGCAGGGGTGCTGGAGGATAGGATGTATTTGTTCTCTAATGGCTTTACTTTAATTTAAGGGGTCACCACCAATCTTTAAATACTAGGGTATCTAAACATTGGAATATATATATGTATAATTCGGGAAGCAGATAATAAAAATAAGAATTTGGAATATACTTACAAGATTTAATTTTGAATACACAGATTTTTAACAATACCTTTTTAATAAAAACTTAAGACTAATTATAAAACACTGGATGAACGGAGTCTACGAGGAGAGTGGTAGAAGTCGTGTCTCTCCCTCTATTTATAGCATTTGCGAATGTTTCCAGAATATTCTCCCCAAAACAGTATAGGGCTGTGATGTCTGCGGCTTCCGACATGATCGATATCTTTCGATGGGAATATCGAAAAATATCGATCCAAGCCTCAGCCTACACTAGCGTAGTGGTTATCCTGACGAAGAGACGGGTACGTCTCAAAACCGGTAGACCAAAAATCTCCGTAAGTGGTTATATACTAACATAACTAACATTGTATACATGCTATATTTTGTGTATCAAATGAACGTGCTAATTAACAGGTCATCGCCTTTTCGAGTGACTGGCCAAAACAAATGCTCACTCCAAATACACTTATACACCTACTTACAGTAATACTCACATTACCTCAATTGAATCCTTACGTGAAACCATATCTGTGCTCGTAGATTTGTACAAAATATTCGTAGTTGGAATTCTTAGCATCTGTCAGTTATGCACGGAGTACCACTAATCCGAGACGTCAGATTCTCAAAGTACCATCGCGCATCGGTCTGAACGTTACTTTACTGCGGTAATGTAATTACCTATAACTGTTCCGAACGTTAATACAGCCGAATATGTGAAACTCATCAACTGTAAAATACGGCACTTAATTTGTAATTTCACAACTGATAATTTTTAAAAACATTTAGTAAAAATATCAGATAAAACTTTCTCATAACATCGATTATCTCTCAAATTGTTTGACAGTGTTTAATCTTTTCACTTTAAAGATAACATTCAGGAATGATATGTTTAAGTATTATAAGTATATTATAAAATACTTTTTATCAAAGATAATAGTTACATATATTTTTATAATGCCTGCGTACATTTCTGATTTATTTGTAGGTACATAAATTTACGTGCATTGCATAATGTTTACCATTAAAAAAATTGAATATTCTGATCCCCATAAAATGCATTTATTATCTTTTAAAGCAACGTATTGCTAACACAAATCACACACCAAATTGAATAGACCGATATCTGAAAATAAACAAACATGTCGCACACCGCTCTTTACTTCAAAACTCCCCTTACCTGTCGGCCGCACCATCACCGAAATATAGGTATATTGTTTATGACTTGATTTTCTACTAACAATGGCGAAATCTGTCATTTTTTTAATGACAAAAATTTTCATCTTTATTTTAAAAACTTGTTTTCATCATTATTTTAAAAACTTTTAGGAATTTTGTCAAGAAATTTCTCTTAAAATTGTAGATATTTACAGCTAACTTTTTCTACATAATCTTTTATTTTTCACGTCTAAAGTTTTCATATGTACCTACCTATTCAGTATGTCGACAATTAAATACGGACAATTAGATACTAATTTTGTACGAACCTGTTTTAACTTAAAAATGTAATCTAATTTACTTTTTCTTACAAACTGAATTCAGGCTGTGAATTTTAATATTTTACTCGTACATTTACTATTATTACGTACGAATAACACTATTCTCGAGTTAGTTAATTAACATTATTAAATTTAATATCGAGACTTTAAACGAATACTCGTAAATAAAACGTAAATAAAAAAATAAAAAATAAATTTAAAAAAAAATAAAAATAAAAAAAGATCGATAATCTGTTTATACTGATCTTGATAATGTAATCTAAACGAGTGGTTTGTTTTCATCAATGTGCATTTTTTATTATGCACAATCTTGAAAGTGAAAACAATATTTAATTAAATATCAAATATTTCGTCGGAACGTCTGCACTGAGAATTAATATTTATATTTCGCAGCTATCGGTTCATGTAAAATAAATGATGTAGTAGAATCTAGAATCCGATTACAACCCCCGTTATCGTGCGCATCGTCATAATACTTAATGGATTAAGTAAAGTAAGGGTACAGATAAGAAGTAACAAGTAAGGGCAACAGACAGAGGGTAATAGATTAAGAGATTAGCAAGAGATTGAGGAGTTCCCAGCAGACCACAAAGGCGATGTCAAGGGAGAGATGGCACTCTGACGGTTACGGACTTACAGGACCCATGAGGCCGCTAAAAAAGGAAGAAGAAACAGATCTATCTACTCAAACAAAGGCAGGAAAACTTTATACATTTACAAACAGTAAATCAGTTTAGGGATGCATATGGACCGTGAACCGCCAATACCTCTTAACTCGCATTTTTTTCTATATTCTACATTATTTTACGTATAGAAACGAACAATAATATTTAAATATTAAAGGAAACACATTCTTATTGTGAAGTTGCAATTTCAAAACAAAGTTCTGTGAATTATTAAACAATTTTTATTAATCAATTAGAAAAGGCATACAGAAAACATCAAATTAACGATAAAATATTTTAAATACCGCCGGGACTCGAACGGACGAAGGTCCGTGGACCTCTAATTCCATCCGGGAAAGGCGCGTTATCCAATTTTTTCAGTTAATTTGATTTTTTCTGTATGTCTTTTCTAATTGATTAATAAAAATTGTTTAATAATATTTAACTTCAGTTTGACATGATATAAATACACGTAATTGCCGAGTGATATGTCAATTACAATCATTAAACCATATAAGAAAAATCAACTATTTAAGTATGTAAGTTAATGAAAAAAGCGGGGGTTTTTTCTTCCTCCTGAAAAATTTACATTTATGAAGATATGAAATATTGCAGATAACGGTCGATATTAATTTAATATACAGTTGCCGGAAAACTTCTTGAAATTTTTTGGCGTAGTGGGGGAATGCGCAGAAGACAAAATTTGGGTCTTTTGGTGGAATGGTACATGCGCAAACTTCCCCCCACCACGCCGTAAAATTTCAAGATGTTTGCCGGCTACTGTACTAGGACCTTTCTACTTAAATTTAATGTCGTATTGAGCATATTTGAACTTGAAGACTTGATCGAAATATAATTTGCGTACCGTGTGATGATGGACCCTACCACGGGATCCGAAACATTGGCCAGAGAGGTTGTAGAAATACGGTAAAATACCCCAGAAAACACAAAACAGAAGATTCTGAACGGCCTTGAAAACCTAAGAAAATTTTTAGGTTATGCTGTTAATAATGACATGAATGTTTATTTAACTGACGTCTTAGTAATATAATGGATTCGTGAATAAGTAAAAAGTAAAATAATAACATCAGAAATAAAGAACTAAAGATTATACAAATACGCGGCGGGCGCTGGCGTAATTATAATAAATAATAAGAAATTGAATATTTAACATATTTGTGCCCCAGAATTTTAAATAATACACAGATTTTTTGCTTGTATGCAATGCACGCCTCTAGCTGATTAGCTCTAGTTAATAGCTGTCAATGTGTCGATTCGAATGCGAAAGGCAAAGTGAATCCTTGAAATATATAATATTTTAGCTATACCATGTGACACTAAAATATTAATGAAATCCTGCACATCTTTATCCATGGAAAAAATTGCCAGCAAAAGAGTCTGTAAACAGGGAACACTATGACTAAAGATAATAGTATAAAGTGGAAGTCCAACTATTTTGAGCTGTATAACACATTTTGAGCTCTATAATTAATTATCGCCAATATTCTTTAAGCGGACTTGTAAATAAGAAAAAAAGAATCAGTTTGATTTTGATTTGATCAATAGACGAAATTATTCATACGTAAAATTTTATTATTTCTCAAGACAGAATATTCATAAGTTATTGACAGTAAAATGTATATACGCTCCCCAGACAGAATCCAGAAGTGCTTTAACTGAACTTTAATGGCATACGAAGCAATTGATAAATTTATTGTCTGTTGTTAACACAGATTGGATAATACGAGTGCTGTCTGCTCGCACCCCGATATAACGTCATCGGCTGGTCCAAAGTCGTGGGGAAGCGTCCGTGGCCAGTGTCTGCCGGTGTTACGGAGGTGCTAAATACTTGTATTTCTGTGCTGACTGTGTTGAAGAACATATATTACTGCGCTGAATGTGTTAAAGAACAATGTATTACAGTACTGAATGAATTAAAGAAAAATGTATTATTATCCTGAATGTCTGGATAGCAAATATCTCTACACATTAAATCTGACAAAAAATTAAAATATACGTAGATACCAGGCTTTCCATGATTTTCAATCTACGGAATTCAGTCAGCCAGTTGTTATTTATGCTGAGGCATCGAAAAAAAAATGCTATAAAAAACATAATTAATCCTGTGGCGGGGTAAAAAAATATTTTCTTGTTTCCTTATATTGCCATATTTTTTATGTTTAGGTACACAGGTAGTATATATTTTTAAGTAGTGATAAGGTATAATTAACTCTTTTGACTTATATTTTTAATATTTAAAGCATTAACCAATTGACATGTAGCTCGTGTCCATCACATTATGTTGAAAGAACATCTCCCAATTTCAATACTAGAATCAAAGAACATATGAGGTGTCGTAATAGCAACAATTTTTCCGAATAATCATAAATTTGACTCAAAAACAGGGGTGAAAGTATTAAATATCAATAATAAAGGTTTAAAATTAAATAATTTAGAATTTTTTTACATTAGGAAAGCGGTGAATAATAAACCACCTCTAATTAATAACCAAATCAATTTTCCATACAGCACTTTGTTCAATTTAACTTTCACAAAAGATTTGGTAACACCCACCTTAGACCTCGCCCCCTCTCACTCTCTCTCCCTCGTAGATTCTCTAGGCTAGTTAGTGCATGCCAGTTAGTCCTTGACAAGATTAACACGCATGTGACAAATAATTGCAGAAAGTTAACAACTCTATGGTTGTGGTGTATAGTGTTGTGAATAGTAGTGTAGTGTTGGTCCTGACGGAGAGACGGGTACGTCTCGAAATCTGGTAGTGGTTTATACTAATTTAACTAACACTCTGTTATTTTTACTCATAATTAACTGTCCTAACTAACTTACCATTACGTCAGTTCCTCGCGGGAGTAGGCCGACAGATGGAGCGCACTCATACACTCATACATCTCACGCATGCTCGTCGATATTCGTGACTTCTAAACCATTTTGCAGTATCTAGTTTACCTGGTACAACGGAGTCTTCCGCGGCCGACCACTATTTCTAGTGTCATCAACATTTGCGACACATACAGGTTTATTTGTTGGAGCATTCAATGGTCGATAGTATCGGGAAATTATTTTGTATTTATAAATATCTACTACCAGAAATCTCTTCTGAACAATTATGGTTTAAATATATCTGAATAAAAATCTTCTCCCATTGTCAGCAAAGAGACGTATTGCACGGAATGGTAAGGGGCAAGTCATGAGAATACTCTATCTGCTGACGACAGTTCTCGTTCACAACCCTTCTGAATGTGGCCCGGCCATATGCAATGTACGAATGTGACGTTAGAAAACGCCAAGAATTATTATTATCCGTTCAATCTGGGGCACAAACCGCTGGAGAATTAATCGTTGCTGACGTACTCTAGCGGTCGTTTCCGAGTAGCTGGCTCCGCTGCAGCATCGTCGGCTCTCACCCGTGAAGCTGGACCTGCAATGGCTTCTTAAATCAAGGTTCCTTCCGCATACTGACACTCTTCGGAATTTGCTGCAGAGCTGTCTACGACGCGGCGCGAAGTGCTCGTTATTTCGAGCTGGTTTTTGTCGAGCTAAATGTTATCTGTTTAATTTCGTCTGCTGTATTAGATTCAAGTTCAATGGTAACATCGAGGAAGTTGCGTATTCAAGAACATATCTTAATATAGAAATTAGAAGTAGCAATCTCCGTTTGTCTGAAGAAAAAAAAAATCTCGAAGATTGACATCTATCGTTGTGCAATTTTCACAGCTTATTCCGTATGGAATTTGTCATAACGAGCGATGCAGCGTTGAAATATCTATTTAAATCAATAATTTTTCAACTAGAAAAATTATTTAGAAAAAATTGTTTGATTATCGTCGTACAATTTTGATAAGTACATGTTTCGGCTTTTCTCTTTCGTGCAAGCATATTTTTTTCGGAAGTTTTCGGTAAAATATGAAATCAAAGGGGATGAAAATTGTAGCCTTAGTTTTCCGCCGGGCCCTAGAGAATAATAGTGCGAAATTTGAGTCAGATCTATCAAACGGCCTAGATTTTTATATATTGAACATACAGTTTTATAGGTATAGATAGCAGTGGCGTGCAGCGCATACAAGCAAAAAAACTGTGCATTAGTAAAGATTCTGGGACACAAATATTAATTAAATAATCCTTATCTTAAGAAAAAGTTGATTTGAAATTCTAGCCTTAATTCGTCCTACGGCTAGAAGTTTAATTTCTGACGTTTCCGTTTATTTTTTTCCGATTTAAAATTCTAGCCGTAATTCGTCCTACGGCTAGACGTTTTATTTCCGACCTCTGTGTCTAACTTCATGTCAATTCTTCATTTATTTCGCCCATCAAATTTGTTTCATAGATATAAGTCGAGAAAAAAACATGTATTTTTAAGGCTGCGAGTTTTGTGTAATAGACAAGTAAATTTAGCGTGCTTCTTGAGAACTACGCGCACGTAATTGTAGAAATGTTATTTTTTACAATTTCCACCCAAAACTTTCGGTGTAAATTCTATGTCTTTTCTATGGTGAATGTAATTACAAACACCATCTGTCACATCATAATGATATCATAAAATGTTTGCTTTATTTTTGTGAAAAGAAACGTATATCTGAAATTAGTATTGTTCCCGATTTAATTATATATAAATCGTCTTCGAAATATATTGGAATTTTTCGCCGTATTAGCTATACCTATATAAAATATTGATTTATTTAGGAAATATTGTTTACAATACTTCTTTTATAGTGCACTTATTTTTGTGGATTGAAACTACTCAAAATAGTTCATTATATATAGTAAAAAAAATGTATATACCCTTCTAGGTGTATGCGTATATATATTTTTAATATACCTAGGTTTATACCCACTGCACACCACTGATAGATAGATATAGATACCGTAATTTTCAGATGATAAAACGCACTAAATTTACAGCAATATGTCGGACGCCTATTTTTGTATTTTTGTAGAATTAATATGGATGGACTCAATTTGTACTTATAGAAAAACAAGAATATGATATAAAAGGAGAAATAAAAAAAGAATATGTAGATATTTATGTAAATTGCCGTCTGCAGGGACCTATTAGGTAAGTAAACATTTTCTACATAAGGAAGAAGATGCCGGCTTCCTGGGACCATTTTAGTAATTGGCGTTCTCGAATATATAAAAAGTCTTCCGCACATGAATCAAATAATGCACATCGTTCTATTTGCGCATCGTGTGAATTAAAATAACATTTATGTGTTCTGATGCTCCATTGACGACCGCCTACTTAAATTGTCATATATCAATTTTATTATACACTTCCTTCTCGGGCGACCGGTGTGACCTGGGTACCAAAGTGTCTAGATAATGTGACAATTACACTAAATATTACGTCGTGTAGGTATAACACACACACACTGCCAAGCGATGCGATGCGGCGGCTGCGCTGCCATCTAGCGATCAATTAAGTCGGAAAATTGAATTCAGCAAAATCAAAACACTCGTTACTCGTAGCACTACAATTTATTTATTTATTAATTAATGATACACACCCTGAATTGGGCTATTACATAATGTGAACACAAAGTATTCAACTAGCGTAGCTATCTAAATACATAAAAAAATGAAAGAATATTAGCGAGATAAATACAATAAATTAGAGATTAAGTATGCAGGCAAACTATAAAATAGAAGCTAAGTGGATTTGTGTTTTATATGTGTATAGTTTTCCAGCTTTAAATATATAAACAGAGCTATATTGATTGCTTAGGCAGTGCTACGTATGTATAGGCAAATTCAAAATTACGAAGCTTAATAATAATGCTCAATTATACCGCCATAAAAAAATGTGCCAGCCGCGTCATGTACGATGCTTTAATCTGTATTTATTGTAATACATAATTTAATTATCAACATCACCGTTCAGCGTGTATAGTATAGATGTCAGATTCAGAGCCAGTTATTTTTAACCATTATGTTAACCAATGTAAACCATTTTACTCAGCGAAATTCCGAATATGCCGCCAGAGTTTGTCACAGCTGTGTGTCGTGATACGTAACATGTTAAAATTATCATCGACATTGAAAAATAGGCTTTACGAAAACGCTGGCCGAAAGGTGGCTGCTGTTTGACGTAGTTCCGCTACTACCAAAACTAGCTGAATGTGTGTGGAACCATTAACCGATCAAAACATAATATTATTCTTTTACGCAGATTCTATATACATACATATATATTAGGTCCTTACATATGAAATTGGCGTTTAGTATGGGAGGAACATAAAGCCGATTTTTTTTTATTATAATATATTTATTTAATCAAAGGATGTACCATTGCTATCTATGCACTTTTTCCATCTCATAGGTAGTTCATCGATCCCTTTACTAAAAAAACCATTCGGACGGGAATCAATAAAATCTTTGAAGGCGGTTTGGACTGCCCCATCGGAGTTGAATTTTTTCCTTTGCAAGAAGTTATCCAAATTTCGAAAAAAATGGTAATCTGTTGGGGCAAGGTCCGGAGAGTACGGTGGATGTCTTAGACATTCCAATTGAAGCTCCTCTAATTTGGTAGCCGTCTGTTGTGCAGTGTGTGGTCTAGCGTTATCATGAAGCAGCAGTGGCCTAGAGCGATTAACCAGCCTCGGTTGTTTAGCAGCTAGCTTTTCTATCATGGTTTGCAGTTGCTGACAATAGACATCTGCCGTAATCGTCTGGCCAGATTTAAGAAAGCTGTAGTGAACGACACCACCACTAGTCCACCAAACGCTCACAAGTAACTTTTTTGGAGTCAATTTTCGCTTGGGGCATGGTTTGGCTGGTTCGGCAGGGTTCAGCCATTGCGATGAGCGCTTCCGATTATCGTACAGGATCCACTTTTCATCACAGGTAATGATTCGATTTAAAATGCCTTCATTATTGTGCCGGTTGAGTAATGCAACGCAGCAGTCAACGCGCGTTTGTTGATTTGATTCACTCAATTCGTGAGGTACTCACCTTTCAAGCTTTTTCACCTTACCAATTTGCTTCAAGTGGATTAAAACAGTTTTATCACTAACACCGCAGCCTGCAGCTAACTCGGATGTGGTTTGCGATGGATCCGCTTCCACAATAGCCTTCAATTCTTCATTATCAACTTTGGTCTCCGGCCGTCCACGGGGCTTGTTCTGCAGGTCGAAATTTCCAGAACGAAAACGTTGGAACCAAAAACGCACTGTGTTTTCTTTTGCGGCACCGTCGCCATACACATCATTAATCCTTCGAGCCGTTTCTGCAGCACTGGTGCCACGGTGGAACTCGTACTCGTAAATAACGCGATATTTCAAGTTTTTCATTTTTTAAACTGAGTGACGCAAAGAAAAAAACAATTGAGGAAAAAACAAATGAATTATAATTTTCAAAACAAAAATACATGAGTAAATAGCTGTATAAATTTGGAATTGGAATTCCTAACCAAAGAGAAGATATTTGAGATCAAATTTGCCAGTACGGCAAAACGCCAATTTCATATGTAAGGACCTAATATTTGCATTTAAAATCTATTAATTTCCGACGCATTTGTTTTTGAGATTTTTTTTAAATCGATTATAAACACGATTGTCATTTCCATAATGAATAGGTTGGCTTATATTTGATAAGGTGCACTGATAATAATGTACGCTACTTTAATATCTGTATAACTCAATATGTTTACATAAAAATTGAAAATATGTCATTTAATTCATCATATTCGACGATCCCTACGCATACTATTGAATCTGCAAAAATTCGAATTTCTTTTTACTCCCTTTATATTAACTCGTGGCGTCTGCTTGCTTGCTTGCCGGCTTGCCGTAAAAAAAATCCAATGATCCAATCGAGCTGAAACTTGGCAAGTAGACTTGTGACGACGATCAAGAAGATCTATCAAATTTTCGTTAAAAAAAAATAATAATTATAGTATAATTTCGGGTTTTTAGAAATATTATTGTTTTTTTCAAATTGGAATCATTAGAAAAGCTTGATTAGCAACGGCGGCCCGATAACGTCGCGGAATATTTTCTAAATTTGAATTACTGCGTCGGTGTACATAATAGGTACTTCACTACGAATGTCAAAAATATACAAAAAACCAAAAAAATTGACTGACAAATGTTTTTAGAATTTAATCTTCAAAGCATGAAGTGTCTTATCAAAGCTCAAAACATCTGACATTTTAGATATATATTAAATTACTGTAACTTTAGTGTTATGTTATGTGTTTTAATTCGTCTTTAATTGTTGTTATATTTTACAAAGAAAGGGAGTACAATAAAAACATGGTTTTTATGGGTTACTTTTTTAGTATCTTAAACCATCTGATTACCTACTCTTTATTTTTGGATAATATTAATAAAGTTTAATTTTCCTTTTTTTGAAACGAAAATTTTTTTTTTTTAACATTGTTCAAAAATATAAGTAAAATTATTTTTAAAACTAAGCTTGTCGCTTGTGCAATGAAATTAAAACCAACTAGCTGGTCTCCTGAATGAGGCTCGAACCCCGACCACTCGATCGCTAGGCGAGTGTCTCAACCACTAGGCCGAGAATCGCGCGAACCTTTAGTGAAAATTAAATTTGTTTATTAGCTCGGCCCGGATTCTGGTGACACAATATGTTTGTCGGGATAGCTGAAAATAGTTTTATAATAAACATGTAAGTAACGCCATAAACATAAATGTCGCGGGTCGGCGGTGACCCCGATGACGATAAAACCGCTGTTCCGCCGCCTCGGCGACGCTGGCGACCCAAGGAAGAACCCGGCATCGGGCTGTGGTTACTGGTTACTGGTTACTGGTTACGGGACCAACGCGACGCGCGCACTCTGATCTACATTCTTTCTTTGGTTGTGAGTATTATTACTATTAACGGAGTAATTAGTAATCTTTGTTTCGCTTAGTACAAAAATAAATTGGAGAAACGAATATGCGGGAAAATATTATACACCGAGTTATACAGGGTTATTTGGAAAACATTAATAACCTCGCAGGACTATATTCCTACTTTGATTATGAGTCGAAAATGTTCAAGCTATCATGACCCAATATCAATAGTTATGGAGATATGCGACATCAAAGTTTGCATTTTTTTTTCGATATTTCTGATTTATTTTTTGTAAAACGTTGGACTTATGTCGAATATGAAAAATTCATTTCCTTTAATACAAGTTAAAAAACCTTCGAATTCCAATTGGAAAAAATTCCAATTGGAATTTTCTCGCGGTTTTTATAATTTTATTTCACTTGTATTGAAACGAAAGAATTTTTCGTAATCGATATAAGTTAATCTAATGATAGTCCAACGTTACACAAAAAATAAGTCAGAAATATTGAAAAAAAATGCAAACTTTGATGTCGCATATCTTCATAACTATTGATATTAGGTCGTGATAGCTTGAATATTATCGATTCATAATCAATGCAGGAATATAGTTCTGCGAGGTTATTAATGTTTTCCAAATAACCCTATATATACCCTCACTTAACGACCAAGTCAAACGAATCGCAAAGCATTTTTTTATTATTTATTTTAAGCTTCAACTGGCTAAGGACCGGTTGTTTCAAGTTGGATTAAACTAAGCGTTCATTAAAGCATAGATTTTAACGAAAACCGGGAATCGAACCCAGAACCCTCACTGTGAGAAGCCAGTGTCATAACTACTAGATCAAGAGGGTCATTTCAGACTTAGAAAGATATGGAAAGACCGCAGTACTTCCAAAACAACCGAAAGTCAGACTTGCAAAAGTACGCTCAATATTCCTCTATGGCGTGAAATCGTGAAATTTAAAAGAAAAAGAGAGACGGCAATACTTTTGAGACACACGTTGCGTACTTCGTAAACAGCGAGACGCACAAATGTCTCTATACTACTGGCCATCTCAACCATCTCAACCACTGGCCTGAGACGAATCTCAATTTTTTGGACATCTTACCAGAAGAGAAGATAGCCTGGAGAAGTTTATTGTGGTGAGCCACGTCGAGGGTTGAAGAGTTAGAGGAAGATTCCTCACTCGTCGGACCGACCAAGTGGCAAAGCTACATGAAAGCTACAGGCACTTCGCTGGTGACAGCGTTTCGATCTGTAGGGGGCCGGGAAAGATGGAGGACAATAGTCAAGAGGGGGGCAGGTCAGGACCGACGATGGTTGAATGAAAGATATAAATTCTTGCTCGAGATATACAACCCAACACTAGTTCATTTATCCGGAAGATAGAAAGTTAGAAAACCTGAAACTTTAGGAGTTGTCACCGCCTCAGATAGCGCAACTAAAACAAAGTAATAAGACTAAAGCGAGAGGAATATCTATCTAGAAGAGATCTAGCGAGCGTAGATGAATCTCATAATATGCACAAGATAACATGATCAAGACCGAGAGGAATACCAAAACGGAGATGAGCAGGTAATATTAAGACAGACCTGCAAGACGTAGGCGAGAGCCCAGCAGACTGGACACAAAGACAACATCAAGGGATGGAGCTTTATTGTGACTGCGGTTATGGACTTCCGAGTCCCATGAGGTCGCTAAAGAAGACGAAGAGTGTAAATGTTTTATAATCTGCGCACGGCGTGTCGTGGGTCGGCACAGTGAACACTCACTTAATGACTGAATACAAACAGCATGCACTGTGAATTCATGAACGAGGTGGGTTGCTCCCTAACGTCATACATAGTTCTACAGCTGTTCACTCGGTGTTAGATGTAGACAACGCGACACGCGACACATCTTATGACATTAAGTGTTTCTCCCTGGTGACGATAATAAGACGCTTCTCGAACGGAGGGCGTAGTCTGAGCGTTCGTTAAAGGAGATGGACGTTAAAAGAGGAGAGACTGTATACAAAAATATGTAAAATAGAAAGGTGAAAGCTGAAATGTGCTCTCGCCAGCGTGCGCGTTTGCTGCGAGATGGGATAGCGAAGGAAAGGAGAGAGAAAGTAATTGAAAATGTAAAGACAGAAATGAGCGGCGAAATCTTCTTTGCCTATCCCTCTAAGGGCCGGTTGTTTCAAGTTGGATTAAATTAAGCGTTCTTTTAAAGCATAGATTTTTACGTTCCCCACCAAACAGACGATCCGTTTTCGTAAAAATCTATGCTTTAATCGACCGCTTACTTTGACCAGACCAGTATAGAACAAATCTTGAAAAATATCCTCTTCAAGCATTTTCTTCAATTGCCAAATATTTGTATGATTTTACCGTTACCGATTTGACACTAAGCAGTCGATATAATGTGTAAACAAAGATGATATGTGCTGACGAAGAGCAGAGCTCGCGAGTCCGAATTCCTGCTGGATTATGCAAACTCTGATAATGGTGGTTGAAATAATGCTAACCATCGAAATGCTTGATGATACTGGCAGATGGCAGAGGCTTGATGGCCGTCGATCACACTACCAGACATTTTTACTAGTGGGTCATTGAAATTGAGTGTAATTTCAAGCATTAAGTTATCTAAATCTTATCTGGCACAGAGAATTTCCTAAACCTTTGTTTTATTTTTCTAGTCCGCCTATTTAATTACATGTATTTAAATAATGTTTATATTTTCACAATCAGCAAAAAATAATTACACTTTTTCAATTATAGGGTTATCTTTTAAACGTACACAGAATACTTGTTCTATGGAGGTTATCGCATGCGTGTACTTGTATACACACATGTGTGTTCATTTTTATCATTTCCAAGTTTTGCTAAGTTATCAATCACCTCTTTGACGTAAATATAAATCTTAGCTTTCTTTTCGTTTCTACAATAGTGACCAGGGTTGGACTCGCAGCGGTCGTATCGAAATAATAATTATTTTACCGTATTTTACCGTAATGTAAAGCCATGTTCACTGACTTTTAAAGTCTAACAATACCACGATACATGCGGTTTACCAAAACCAGAAACATTAAATGTTCGTTTACTCTGCTTAGGTGGAATTTGTGTAATTATTTATTATTTTACAAAAATATAATACGTTTATTATTAGTTACCGAGGACCAGGTAATGCCTGTCTTGCGCCACCATCTAAATTATAAATTAAAATATCAAAAAAGTAATTGTGAAAAACCAAATAAAGTGTAAGTTTATCGTGTACAAATATATATGGCCAATTAAGAACACACCCACTTATAGAACATGAATATTATTGTATCGGGAGAAAAGCATCAACATCATTACTACAGTTTCTACAATCCCTGATGGGTGTTGGGCTGCTCAGAAATTTTCCTTCGTTGATCCTAATTACGAGCCATTTCTTTCCAGCCTTGGATTCAATGAGAATTTGAAAATCAAAGCCTACCTAACGCTACGAACTAATTTTTTTGCAAATTACAGAATACTACATCTTGTTTATAATATGTATAATTTAAAATGAAAACTAATGGAAAGGGGAAATAAAAATAATATATTCAAATAACATGCCATTTTTAAAACTTTTATGTTTCACCCTGTGGTTCGACGTCTGGTCCTACTACTTTAATCTACTTACGAGTTTGTAAACTTTGAAATAATAATGAAAGGATCAAACTAAATAATCTTAAGAAATATATTTTCTCAGTAAACTTTGTAATACTAAACTCAGTAAAAAGTCTCGCTTTCTTAGAAAATGACGTTTTAACTTAAAGAGACGAGGTTTGAACGAAATTGATTTTTTATAAAATTTATAAAAAAACAACATCTATCGTGAAAAATGCGTTTTGTTTACTAGGGGATTTAATTATTCAAGAATTAGTACTTTAACCTCATTATAAATGTGTCTTAAATACAGAGCTAGTCCATAAAACTTTACAGGCAAATTCCTGTCTTGATTATGAGTCGAAAATGTTAAGGCAACCATGACCTAATTTCAATAGTTTTGGATTTATGCAATATCAAAGTTTACGTTTTTTTTTAATATTTTTGACCTATATCTTACAAAACGTTAACAGCATCATTGCAGTAACTTATATGTGAACTTAGTTGCGAAAAATTCTTTCGTTTCAATTCAAATTCGCAGAAATTCCAATTGGAAAACATTCCATTGGAAGCCTTTAATCATTTTATTTGATTTGTATTAAAGGAAATAAATTTTTCAACACTTAATTCATTTTCGACACATAATTATAGCAGGAATATACCTGTAAATTATTGTGAACTAGCTCTGTTACATCCTGTATATGCGAGGGGGACATACTTCCGCTCTCTCCCAGTTCCCTCGCCTAAAGAAAGAGTATTTTTTTCTTCATATTTATTTATTTTTGATACTTATTGCATAGATACATATGCCAAACTGCACAGCAGTTTTACGACATAGTTGCCTTCAATATTGTTTGACAATTTTTTTTATTTTTTAATGAAGATTGCAGAGTAGGTCATTATCGAGTATTGCATGATTTTTACAAGTGATACAAGATAATTATAAATTAATTTAATTCAGCGCTATATAATTATATACTCTGCGGTAGTATTATATATATTTAAGGGGTGATTAAAACATACACATAATGTATAAAGTGTGATTATGATCACAACGGTGAAGACGAGCTCCGAACGTAATCAAGATTTTTAAATAAATGCTACATCGATCATATTCAGAATCGTGTCGTATTTGAGACATTTCAAAAGACACAGGACATGACTTTTCATGACAACAGCACAACTACATCAAAATGACTTAAATTACGCTTCATCAATTACGAGATCTTCCGCGTTGCGTTCATCTCGTGTGTTGCGACGACAACCAAGGCGAGTGCAGAAAAGGATTATTGAATGACGTCATCGGAGATCAACTCCTTACTACGAACTATTTTTTTTTCACGTTTTTCAATATTTTGGAGACCAATCAGGCCGACCACCCGATCCATCACTGCAGCTGTACCAGAACACACTTTCTCCCTCGAGATGTGTGTTCGGTGGTATTTAAGACTATGTGTATCATACAAGCATGTATCTTAGCATTCATTGATTCGTATCTACACCACTACTATCAATAATATTGTAGTTTTCAAATTAAAATATTTATTTCGGAATGACAAAATAGCTAGTAACTTTCTTTTTATTAATTAGCGATAATGATTATTTTCAATTGTTTATTATGTTATTCATAACAGCACTACTTACAAAAATTAGACTCAATTAGAAAGATGTATGAAAAACTATTTGGTTACCATCGGGATACGAACTAGAACCTTTAAAAATTTGAGATTTTTATGTATATGCCAGTGTTCTATAAATTATACATCTATTATTCTATGAACTGGCTATTTAAATTATACATTATACAGAAATATATTATAAGAGATTTACTTTGTAAACATTTTCCAATTGATTCAATTTTCGTTTGTTGTTAATATCATAAAAATATGTTTTTAAATTGTATTACACAAAAATTTGCTGTCGCTAAAAATAAATATATTTGATATTTCATTTGAAAAGTATCACTAATAATATCTAATAATAATAATACCTCTATAAAAGAAAAAAGCGTAGCAATAATATTTATTTTAAATTTCGACAAATTTGACTGATCGATTTGTCAATCAACAGACATCACAATGTTATAGTAAACAGACTTCGATTTATAAATATGTAAATGAACCATGCTTGAAATTATGTCAATATATGGTGAATAGTAATAAACGTACGTAATCTCCCGTCAGGTATTACGCAACGTAAATGTTTATTAACGCCGAAGGTGTAATATATTTTTACGCGATAAATATGTATTCTCAAAATGCTTAGTATTGCATTATTCGTATTTAAGTATTGTTAATAAATTTTAAGACATTTGATAACATACCTCTTGAGGGCTCGCTAGATTAAATCTACGCGAGAGGTGAAGAGGTTTTAAATTATGAATGCACCTAATTTCCCGCTGCACCGTGGAACCAAAGTTGCGCAATTGGAGCAAAACACACTTCGGATGCGACGTAAACAATTTGACGTTTCTTCGTAACGAGGCACGCGTAAACAGAGAGACACGCTGTATCGGGACACGACCGACGCGCGCTGGCTCGGAACTTGACTGAGCGGCGCGGCTTCCCGGGCTACTTTATGTAGCGGCCGCCCGTATCAGTCGGTGTGTCACGCGTTAAAATAATAGTGATGAGCGCGGCGGGGTGGGCGCCGCGATATCGGAAGTCGGAAGAGCGTTCGAGTGGCAGATGAACTTAACAAATAACAATATTTTTGCCGAAAACGCATTTGCTGGATTTTGTCTAAATTAAGGCTAAATCCAAGATAATGGTCCCATTGCATGTACAACGAAAATGAGTATTTCACTATATTATTGAATGTGCTAATATCAAAATGAAAGATAATTTATGTTTAAATAGTAAGTATTAAATAAGATATTACACTTTAAAGTTCCGAAAAATGCACTGCATATTTTGACATTTCATAGGCAATATGAGGTTAGGTTAGGTTAGGTTATTAGGTTTGGTTTGTTTAATTTAGATTACGGTTGTTTTAGTTAGATTAAATTAACGGGACGTTAAATTGTATAGTGAAATACTTATTTTAATTGTATGAACAACGGGACCATCATCTTGGATTATTCCCGAATTAATTAAGATAAATTATAGAAGTCTCTGTTTACCAGCTGCGAAATCTATGTATACTATCATGAAAATACACTACAGTTGTCTCTAGCATTGTCCCTTCATATAAACTAAAGGTTTTCAGATTTGGAACATATAGAGATGTTTTAAAGTTTTGATAATGTGTGGATGTTCTTATGATGGAATTGGTGAACGTTGCATTGTGTAGAGTGATCACTAAAGCCAGCACGTTCATGTCGTAAGCGCTGGGCCACGTATAAAAATACTTCCACACATGTTTCTTATATAAATAATTTTGTTTCTGTAAGACTTTTTTATATTAATTAATTAACAAACCACGTTTCAACTGTACATTTTTTTATTTATTTATCTAATATATGTGTATGTATGAAAGCCCTTATGAGCCTTAGACTGTATTTGACTTAAGGTACAGATACACATGCTTCTTTAGTGGCATGCTAATGAGCATGCCACTAATAAGCATGCCCTAACAACTGTACACACTTGCTCATTACTGGCATGCTTATTAGTGGCATGCTCATAAATAAGCATGCCCAAAGCTAACAATCAAACACACATGCTTATTAGTGGCATGCTCTTGTCATAGAATAGAGACGCTCTTGTTCAAAATGGAAACTTTGCAAACTGAAATAGAAAACTCAAGTGAACCAATAAATCAAAAAAGTTCCCGAGTTTCCATCCGCACATTTTTGATTATAGTTTATATAATTTTTATTGTAAGATTTGAATCATTCATGCCTATTAATAAAGTTTCATAAAAATTCATGTCCCCAACGCGCCATATTTGTTTCATCTGTCACGGACTGAGAAGATCGCATTGATAATACTAGCGAATGACATAAGCATGCTCATAAATAAGCAAGTCTGTTCACACATGCTCCAAAGATACCCCTTCTCTATGGTGAATGACACTGGCATGCTTATAAATCAACCGGCGGTTGATTTTTGAGCATGCCACTAGGTGGCATGCTCATTTCTAGCAATGTGCGTACACACATGCCACTAATAAGCATGCTACTGTCAAAGTCGATACTGCGCATGCTCACGTGCCATTAAATAAGCATGTGTATCAGACGCCTTAGGCTAGTTATATCAATGTGGTAAAAGTATACAGTAAGAGTTCATTTAATAATCATTTAAAGCACAGATTCTTGCGACCTATCAAGTACCCCATTTTTGTTTCTCTTCAATTCTGTGCTTCGGATTCCTATTAGTTTCGTGTATCTACCTAACACCATGTGCCAAAATCATGTGATGATTTGTTCTTAATATTAAATGATAGTACACTTCTTTAAACACGTTTAACTTATATTTTAAATAAACGCCGTGTTTAATCTTTAGTTGAAATATTTCACTTAACAAAACCACGACAATATTGACATTTATGACTAAAAAGCGTTCTAATTTAAGTGCATTCAACACGCCGAAATTTTTTTGTGGCCAGTACGTATCGTGTTAGCGTGATATTGATACAATATCACACTAACATGATACGTATTGGCCACAAAAAAAAATTCGCTGTTAAAATTCCGGAGAGAATAACAGTTTTTCCCGAGCTTTTTTTAATAACATTTTCAAATAAATATTTCATTATCATTATCATGGTGGATACGATCCATCAAAGATCTTTTTTTTCGTTTAATAAATTTTGCCATTTTACCTTTTATCCTCACAAGTAGTCTTCGGGTCACGAGTGACTAGTTTTTTCGCAACTTTCTATATATTATCGCCCCATTTTCTTCGAGGTTTTCCCCGTGTTTACACTTATTCATGTAACAACGGGGAAAATTCCTCATTTTTTAAAAACCTTATGTAATTTCCGTTTTCATTACTTTTATGAATATTCAACAATCCATAAAAAACCAAACATATTTTTTTAATGTGAAACTTGAAAGTGTGTTTATAATTTTTCTTTGTGCAATTTTATCATTTGTAATTTCATCTTAACACACAAGTTAACACCCTTCCCCGATGTCACTTTCCTTGGGGTATTAGAGTTGGGTAGGGTACCTTGTTATGTCATAAATAAAATACATTCAATAGCTTAAATATTTTATTTATTAAATTATTCACAATATTTAATATTTTTGAGCTTGGCAATAATATAATAAAAGTCTTAAAAGACTCGAAGCGAAGCGTCGTGAAAGAAAAATCAATGGAAGAAATCCTTGAAGAGGCCAGGACCCACCAAGGGCTTATCTTATTGTTTATAATATATTTGTTTATCACTGTCATTTAATTAAATGAAATGCCAATTAAATCATTTTATTGATAATAATAACAACAATAATGTCGTCATTATTATGATATATTATGTAAATATTAAAATATTTCTATCAAATATATAATAAAATTGACTGAATGGAACGCTTTGAAAAGTACTGGTGAAACAAGTAGATCCAACCTTAAAATAAATTGTTTACTTCGGCAAATTCACAAAGTTACTTGCAAAATAAATTTTGTTTGATTTAGGGTGTTTTTTTAGAGATAGAACTTTAAAATTAAATATATATAAAAATCAAAATCATGGTAATAGGCTTGGTATTGACATTACTGGAAAGATAATTTAATACCATTAGTGTTTAATTATGACAACGATACCACGATATTCGAAATAAATTTTCATAATTTGCAAGCGTTATTCTGGCGTAATTCTATATACAATAATTTTATAGCACAAATCAGCTATAAAATTAGCTGTCACTGTAAAAAGTGTTGCCTATTCGAAAAACAAACCTCTAAAAAAACACCCTATATTTAGATACTAATGGCACAACATTTTAATTCCAATTACGTCAATACCATGGCTATTACCGCGATTTTTATGTGTTTTATTTCATTTTGAAATTCCGTACCTCTAAAAAAACACCCTATATTTAAAGTGCGCACTTTTTGAATTTCGTTTAGTCAGGTATAGTTTATAGAACAGTTTACATTTTCATAAATCCTAGAAATAGTATTTAATCTGAATTAGTTTTTGACTAAGACTAACGAATACAATTGTTTTGAATTATGAATTGTAATGAAACTGTTTTTAATTCAATTGTTATTTATTACTCTTTGACATGATTGTTGGTTTGGTAGTCGAAATACTCGCCTACTGTTCCAATGGTCGGAGGTTCTAACCTCATTCCAGGAGACCAGAAAGTTAGTCCTATTTTCGTAGCACAAGCATTTCGCTTAGTTCTAAAATATATAGTAAGAATATTAATGTGATACGTATTCCGTATTCACATCCCTATAATATTTTAAAAAAATATGTATCCCTACCGCATCCCTATAAAAAAATGTATGTACATATCTGTATACTTGTATTTTACATTATTTTTGTGCCTTACTTACATACAGGGTGTTTTTTGAATTTATACTTCTTTTGGCGTAATTAGGATAACATTTTTACTGTAACGGAATGCGAAACCATCAAGTTAGTTGTGAAATTAAAGTGTAATTTTAGTATGCAACTAAGTGCGTGCGCATCCATTAATCTGTCAAAAATTTATTGACTTGAAATTAGTGTTTCAATTATATAAATAATATATTGTCGACCATCTTGAATCGAGTACCAATCATAAAGATGCTCAATTCAAAAGCTGACGAATGATTGGTTATTGAATTGAAAATTAGAACTGTTTATTGAATTACGATTTGAGGTGTGTAATCGAAATGCCAAAAAGGGGCTTCTCGTACAGATTTATGTATTTCATGTTACTGTAAGTGTCGATGTTTTTTAAGAAAGTTTTTGTTATTCACCACGCCAAAAATAATTAAAAGTGATACTGGAGAAATTATTTATTGCAAAAATGGCATAAATGTCAGATATTCATTTTGAAAAAAAAAACACATTCATTCATTTGAAATGTAGAGCATTAAAATTAAATAGAACACATAAATATCGTGGTAATTACGACGGTATTGGCTTTATTGGAAATATAATTAGTTTATGCTAGGTTTTTTGGGTTTATTTCAAGCACACCTCAGTGGGATTTTGCTGTCTTTGCTTTTATACCTTTCATATACCTATTCCTTATTATGAACACACTTCTCATGAAATCTGCGGTAACGCTATCGACTCTCCAATTTACCTGAGATACGTCTAATTACAAAGGTTTTTTGGAATCCCCGTTCACAGTATGAGCGTAATTATTTTCATAAAAATGTATTATTATGTTAATCATCATTATAATTATTATTGTTAAAGCTGAAAAGATCATTTTGCACGCGATACAGCCGAGCCAGTCAATCCGCTGCTTAAGTCGCATCGTGTTAAGTGGTTATTTTATACGGCATCGTTTAATTCATTCAGTTCATTTTTAATTCAGTTTCATATTTGTTTTTATTACGTACCTACGTAGCTACTGGTTACTTGATGTAAACCACATATTCATATATAAAGGGTTATTTGTAAAACATTAATAACCTCGCAGGACACTATTCCTGCTTTGACTATGAGTCGAAAATGTTCAAGCTATTATGACCTAATATCAATAGTTATGGATATATGCGACATCAAGTTTCGGACAGATAGCACTGGCCATTTTCAAAGGGATTTTCCTCTTGTATTTCAAGTTCTGTTTTGAATTCGTGGCAAGCACACCCGTTCACTCCAGGAGTCGAGATCCAAGTGAAGCCTAATGCGAGGCTAATTGCTGAGTTTACTTTGTTTTACTTTACTTTGACAGTCGCGCGTTCTCGAGATACTGGAACTACGTACATCCCGTCCAGACGCTGACGCGCGTTTGCTCACTTGCGCGTAAAACGCGCGGGACTCTCGACTCGCTCGTTTTACGCGCGGGCGCCGTGCGAGTTAAGAGCCTGTCCAGATGAGGCGTTTTACGCGCGAGTGCACTCGCCTCATTTGGACAGGCTCTTAGATACTCGGGTGGCATTGTTGCGTCCAGTACTACGCGCGAGTCCGTGGTAGAGATGCGCGCAATCACTCTTTTGACAGACCAGGGAGTTGTAATATTGGCTTTGGGTCTGGAATATCTAAAGTTTTTTCGACAAGTTTTTTTTATATAAAACAGAGTTTTAAAAAAATTTGAGTGATTACTTTGCCGAATATATATATATATATATATAGATATGCTCGAATATCTACTGAAATAAAAAATAATTTGCATATCTGGATGCAACATAAATTGAAACGCAGTATCTGGACGCAATATAAATTGAAACGCAGTATCTGGACGCAATATAAATTGAAACGCGCGAGTGGACTCGCGCGTAAATCGCGTCATCTGGACAAGCTCTGTCTTTTGCCTCGTTTTCTTTTTATCCGACAGTCACTGTTTGATAAGTGATTTCTCTATATTATGTAGGGTACGATTTAACAGGGGATTATTGTAGTTAGATATGTGTATTAAAATAAAAAATGTTCAAAAAAAAATTCAATAAATATCCTGACCTAATGCACAACTTATTTATTTGAATGCGTATTTTCGTTTAAGGTCACGTAATATTTTTTATAGCTCAATTAAATTGTACTCTATCATTTATATTATGATTGTGCTTAAATTGCCATTACAAACCTAAAACTCATATTTTATGATTTTTTTTAAGAAACGAGGTGTACAGATAGATCACTTTAAAATACATTTAGATATAATTTAATATGTTTCAAATGTTATATACATTATTTAATATTCGAGTCACTTCAAAAATAACATTAATTGAACGGAAGCATCGATATATGTACGTTTTCTTAAAACAATTTATTTTAGTATATCTACTTTAAATTTGACGTATAGTATGCTACGACATAATATTGGTCAACTGTCATACCCATTTCTGGTTAAGATGCGTTTAACGAAATCTCAAAAGTTTTGACGTTATATTTATGCATAAGTATTATACACGAATGAATTTGAAATGAAATGTCAAACTCTGAACTCTTCGTATGTTTAATGTCGGGAATATTAAAATATCTCACACGGATGAGTTAGAATGTCATATTTTTGTACATCGTTTAGCTTTGTGCGATCTTCCATTACAATAAAAAATTATTTTTTTACAATAAAAAGTGATAAATGTGCATTATATTTTAAAGTTTAATTGTTTTGTTTTAATAAAAAATATTTTTAAAATATTTTGTCATGTTGATTGTCTTGCAAAGTGTCAATATGACAGTTGATAACTGTTATTTAAAGCATTTTTATGCAATTTGGAAGCAATTTATCAAAAAAAATTAAATTCTGAAATTCCTTTGGCCTTAAGCCTTATACAAAAATTTATTGTATGCATATATCTCCCCACTAGGCCTAGCAGCAAGCAATCGGTGAAGGGTGATTCTTTGAAACACAGTTAAAACATGATTTTCACTGAAGAACACATCAAAATAATATCCAATTGAAATATCGTTTTCAGGTTTCGGGTAAATAGTAAATGTTTATCGAGGCCTTATAAAGATTATTGTAAACAATTAAAACAAATCCAATTTATTTGAGCAGAAAACAGTAAAAACTACTTAATCTGGCGCGTCCGAATGTCGCTTTTTATTGAATTAGAATTATTTTCTGCAATTAAATTATTCCGCAAGTGCTAAAGACACGTAGAAAAAGATTTATTTTTGCAAGCTAACAATATTACTTATCAGATAATCAATAAGAATTAAATATTAATCATTGAGTCACGTATTTTAAAGTAATAAATATTATTGCGAATCTTCGGCAAGCAATTGTCGATCGCCGATTTCAGGCGCTAATGGCTCCGTAGCGTTCACTACAGCCGCCCGCAGGGCCTAACAGCAGTCAATGTATGAGAACCAACTGCAGACACCGATGGGCGATGCGGACAGCCATCTTTAAGTGAATAAAGATATCGAAGCAGCCTCAATTGTTAATGAATAGTCAATCCCGTTCTCTTTAGGTTCTGATACGAGTTGTTCGTGGGAGATACTGTCGAGTACTTCCCTCGATTCGATGAAGATACCTGTACAATTACATGATTTGTTCAATTTATTTTATATGACGGTGAATGTTTTGCGGTTGCAGCTTGTGTGCATATTTCCCCAGTGAAGCCGAATGGGTTCTCATTTATTGTAGAATTGTCTTTTGTGATTGAGTTTCGTCTCTTTTGACTACTTAGTCTATTTATTATTTACTTGACTGTATTGTATTATTAATTAAGATTTTTGATATATTAGATAAATAATATATTACCTTTCACATTGTCTAATAAATTAGATTACTTACCCATATGAAGTGGTTATCCCTCACCACACACAAGAATCGTAATTCTTTTTAGTGAGGTATATACATACAAAAAAAAATTAATGTAAATATTTTTAAGGTATCTTTGTAATAAAATATTATATACATATATTATTAATATAATATATTTAAAAAAATCAAAAAAATAAATAAAAAATGTGTCTGTAAAATGTGTAGCGGATCCGTAACTGAAATCACGTCAAACACTATTCGGCTTTCACCGAGTGCTTGTTGCTAGGCCCCACGGGCGTATGTGCGGCCGTCTGTGCTGCGTCCACTTAGGCCGTGCTGAGGCCAATGCAGCGTGGAAATCCAAACCACGCCCTTTTCATTCCCTTGAGTAATTAGTATTGTAACAGAACTCGTCTATTGAATATTAAATTAGAATAGTATAAAAGCGGTGAATAAACAGTGAGATAAATATAAGTTCAAATGCTCGTATTATTATTCTCCTCCATCTTTTGATCTATCATTTCTCTTACACGAATCTGCCTATAGTGGTCGGTGGTAAATCTCAGACGAGATAGGCAACTCCGCCCCAATTTAGCCAAAATCCACTAGCTACCATACCATACCCGGTAAATACTAATAAATAAAATAAAAATTCTTTTTTCCTACACACGCTATTTTTTACCATGTACCTAATCAATTTCTAAATATTGGCACTCCTTCTGCAATGCGGACACGGTACTGCATGAACTTTCAATTAATATTCTTTCAAATTTAGTACGCTTAAATTATTGGGTAATATTGTCTCATAAATTCGTGAATATCTTATAAACCACATAAATACATGTTATTAGCGTTATATGTTTACAGAGGCGTAGCTATAGCTCGGGCAGTTTTCAAGTGCCCCGGGCCCCAAAGAGACCAGAAACCGCTGAAAAATCACGTGTTTAAAAATCGTATCGAATGAGATAGTAATTTAGTATATAAAAAACTAACCCATTAAAACCAAGTTTTTATTATAATCCCTTTCTCATTGAAACAGGTTTCGCACCCACAAAAAAATAAACAAAAAATTTTTAGATCATTCTTATCGTCGCCACGAGTCTGCCTGCAAAGTTTTAGCTCGATTGGATCACGGGAAAAGGGTTAAAAATCGATCCAAAAAAATTTCGGCAGACAAGCCGACAAGCAGACGCTACGGTTAAAAGGAAGTGAGTAAATATAAAATATTTTTCTGATACATTTAACAAATAATAACAAAGTATTATTATTAACCTTTGAATATCCAATTAGTAAACCTCTTTACGGACATTCAACAGTTATATCAGCTGTGTGCACTTTTAATATATTAAATATATTTATGTACATCCTTACTAACGGAAAAAAAATTAACAAGTCTATAGTTAATCCTTAAAAATCGTTCGCAGAACAAAGCTGGAATGTGTTCGGACTAGGGCGTGCATAACCCGGTTTAAAACTGATTTACCGGTATACTCATTTTTATCGGATATCTAAATTATGAAATTTGGCATGCATACATATATATATATATATATACTATATAAAAAAAAATAAAACAAACAAAAAAGATATATATATATATATATATATATATGTGTGTATATATATATATATATTATGGAATGGAATCGGTAAATAATTTTGGAGTTCGTAGGAGATCTGAGACTAACCATCAAAATAATTACTTGTCTAACTAACAGTACATTATTAATTATTATTCATACCTTGGCTTCCGAAAAATACTTTTTAAAATTCTCTGAAGTTTTGTGAAGTCCATTTAAACTATAGATTTTCTCCTTCAGCATTTCTTACTGCAATTTCATCAATAATCAATATAGTGATGTGCTAATCTGTAAGTGACTCAAATAATTTCAATAATTTATTTCATTACTTTATTGTGTATTATTCAATACAGTCATCCACGTGGTACCCGGGGGAATCGAGAAACCGACAGGTCATCATAAAATCCACTAGACTGATGAATTAAAGTGGCAGTGAATAACAGTAGACAAAGAATGTAGGAAATACTTGGGGAGACCTTCATCCACAAATGGAAAGAAAACAGCTGTTTATGATAATGTCGAGCAAGGGCTTAGAAGTCCCGTGTATATAATAGTTTGGGGTCCCGATATTTTGTTACTACACCACTGTTCTCAACAATCTCGCTATATATTTAAATAAATAGTATTTTTCTAGCACTGTAAATACCAAAAAGGATAATCGTTTAATAATTTTGAATAATGAACAGTTTTCAATAGATAATTTAAATAATTTAGGATTATGTTAATGAGCTGTTCAAGTAGCGTTTTATTATTTACATGGAACGTAAAATGATAATCGATCAGTATATTGTGATATCCTTGCAGTATTTTTATATTTAACTAGCGGTCCGTACCCGGCGTTGCCCGGGTTAAAAATTTACTTAAAAATAAATCTGTGAGGGAAGATGCCACTATTCTGCCAAACTCTTAAATAATAACAATTTTTCCATTTAATCCAGGCAGGTGATGAATGAGATGTCCGGGAGAGTGGTGGGGAATGACTATACATATTTTCATCAGTTGCATGATGCAGTTCTGTATAAAATTATTTATGTTTACGATTGTATTTTGCTTTTAGACACAACCTGGTAATAGATAACACCGAGATACTATTACATATAAATAAAAAATTTAAATAAAAATTTAAGGGCTGAGGCACATAAATTAATAAAAGAAAGAGAAAACAGTTATTGCAAGAAAGAAAATAATTCAAGTACTCTCTTAAGACATCTTTTTCTTCTTCTTCTTCTTCTTTTTCAGCTTTCATCTTTTCACTGCTGGATATAGGCCTCTTCCATACCCTTCCATCCTCAATGTTAAGAGTGTTACGACATGGAGAAAAAAAATAGCATGAAACATTAAGAACACTAAGATACAGTGAGGGGGAAGGGAAGTGGTATAATTAATAGTGTGAAATTAAATTTAGAGTACATAACGTTTATATCTAGGGGAAGGTGTAGTTTAAAGGAAGAGAGGGGAAATGGTGTCTGTGTTTTCCGCAAGTCCTAAAAAATATGCAATAGTAGGTATACAAAATTTGGGTCAGATCTATCAAACAGCGTTAATTTTTAAATAGAATATATCGGTGGTGGAAAAGAGGGGAAGGAGAAATAATTACGACTTTATTTTAAGCAGGGTCCTAAAGAAAAATTAAGCAAATTTTGGAATGGCGTAAAGGGTGGGGGCAATGATGCACATGTTTTACTCAACGTTCTAAATAATAAGTATGCAAAATTTTGGTTAGTTCTGTGAAACGGTATAGATTTGTATAGAAAATGTATCAGGGGGAATTGTTGGGTAAAGGGGTAGGGGAGAAATGTGGCCTTTATTTTACGCCGCCCAGAGAATTGCTATATTTTGCCAAATATATGCTACATTTTGGTCAGATCTGTCAAACGTTAGAGATTTATAAATAAAATATATTGGGGGAAGGAAGTGATTTATAGGGGGAGGGGATAATTATAGCCTTTGTTTTCCGCCGGGTCCTGTAGAATAAGTTTGCAAAATTCAGGGTCAAACGGTATAGATTTGTATTGAAAATATATCAAGGGGGGGTTAGGATGCAGGTGGGGGGGGGAGGGAGGGAAATGGCGCCTTTCTTTTCCGCCGGGTCCTAAATAGTAAAGTAGATATGCAAAATTTGGATCAGATCAAAGTGGGGTCTCGACTTCCGGCAATTTTTCCCTACATTACAAGCTGCAAGATCTCGTAGAGACATTGAAGTTTCCGGACTTTTATTGTCTTAACTACTTGTTTTCTTTATTCATCCGAACCACCACATCTTCATTCATAACTTTGTCCATTTAGCTTGTTTCTGTAGATCCACATCTCGAATCAATTCCTCGATAAGGGTCCATGTTTCCATTCCATATGATAATATTGAGAACACGCAGCATCTGAACATTCGCGTTCGTCATCGAGGGTTGAGATGACGACTGCAGACACGCAACGGAATTGCGTGAAGTCAAAAGGGTTTTCGTCGAGCTTGAATTAGCACCGTGACTTATTGCGCGGACAGACCGCTCCGAAAATAGCCCCACCACATCCGGCATCCGCATTCCGAACATTCCTCGTCGACGCGCACACGACGAGAGTAGCGAAGGGAAAAACTTCATTTCAAAATGAAGACTACAACACACACACGTTCACCAGTTTGAAGACTACAAAGTGTACACTACAATTGTAGTACTACGAAATGAAGTGAAGTAATGAAGTAATTGTAGTATTAATGAAGTGAAGTAATGAAATGAAGTAATTGTAGTATTAATGAAGTGAAGTAATGTAATGAAGTAATTGTAGTATCAATGAAGTGAAGTAATGAAGTGAAGTAATTGTAATAATAATGAAGTGAAGTAATGAAATGAAGTAATAGTGAAGTAAATTGAAATGAAATGAAGTATTTTTTTCCCAAATAAAAATTTAGTGAGCTAAAAAACTCAACGACAAAAATATTTAAATAAATGACGATAAACCAAAAGTAACATTTGGCGACCTAAAAAAAAAAAAAAAAGGTCGCCAGACAGATTTCTTCGTTCGATTCCAAAAAATTTTCAAAGCATGGGGGGGGGGTTGTTACAGTTTCCAGAGATTTCTCCATTTACCTACATCAACTTCCCAAAAATTTCTTCATAACTCCCAAAATTTTTCAAACCGTGGGGAGGGGGGGGGGTTGTTACAGATTCCAAAACATTCTTCATATATCTACATCGACTTTCCAAAAATTTCAAGTAAAAAATACACTATTTCAAATGTGTTTCTCATACTTTCGATAACTTTGAAATGTATGTACTTTGTAGTGTTCGCTTTGAAATGAAGTGTACTATTTGAAGTTTATACTTTCAATAACTTTGGTGTTTGTAGTTTGTAGTGTGCACTACACATCAAAATGTGCGAAGTGTGCACTTCAATGTAGTGTAGTACTACATTGTAGTAGTGAGTACAGAGCGGACCCATCACTAGACGAGAGCCGCTCCACACGCGCGCGCGTCTGCTCTCGCACGCGCGCTTTTCCAAGTATCGCGCAAAATATTTCGAGGGAGTAGGCGACGGACGAGTCACGCGTAGTTTTTCCTCTTACCGGCGATGATGTAAACGGCCGGAGAATGATTATGTATTGGCATCATGCCCCCCACGCGGCGTGGCGGCCCGTCGGCAAGGAAGGAAACGTCATTTTCGCACAAACTCGTCAACAAACATAATAACAAAGTTTGTGTGACCTCACAACTCGCGACGCGAATATTCAATATAACTTTTCTGTCGTCTGATAACTTCGTAGCAAATTATAAGATTACTGATAACGCATTTCGATATAATGATTTTTTATCTACGTATACAAAGTGTCTCTTAGTACCTAAGTATAAATAGCAAAATCTTCATTCAATTTTGAATAGAAAAGTTTTTTTCTTTTTTTTTTTAATTTGTTGCATATTTATTACATATATATATAAATTTATACAAAAGCAACTTTACCTCCCTGTCTCCATGAAAAGGGAAAAAAACATGCCTAAAACCTGTTAAAAGCCAAGATATAACCAAAATTTGAAAAATATTAGTACCTATATAAACATTTACTTTCATCTTTTTAACTAATTTTATTTATTTTATTTTATTAACTATCCAATTCACATCTTTTTTTTTGTGTATAATATAGAATTAACACCGTTATTAAATTTGTTAACAATTAATTATTATTATTGCCTATTTTTATTGGCACTAATATTGATTAATAAAATAACTGCTTTATGTAAATAATAAATATTCTTGCACGTATACTACTAGAAGAGCACTGTCTGCTATAAAACAGTAAATTATAATTTGAAGTAATTATTAATTTGAAGAAATAAATCTATCTATCTATCTCTCTATCTATTTACCCTAAGGGCTAAAAAAGAGACAACTAACAAGAATTAAAAAAATGTATTAAAAAGCTGTATTATAATATAATATCACATTTTATGCTGCAAACCAATGTTCAATCTGATTAGTTCGGTGTATATATGTTTTAATTAATTGTCGACTACATATAATGCCAGCTTTGCGGTCAACAAAATGTACTAGCCTACAAAAGTTCAAACTAACCCGAACAAATATTTTTGGCGAAATTAAATACAAATGAGATCATTTAAATGTGTTCGGTTGAAAATAGATCCGTAGATTTCCATTTTTGAGGTTTTAATATCACCGCATTTGATTTCCGGAATTTGGTTAGTAATCTTAAATAGTATCTGGGGGAGGTAGTTTTACTTAAATAGTAATTATTCAATGAAAAACTTAATTAACAGTGAAATTTGTATTAATAAAGCTCGAGGGTTGTGCAGTCGCCGCGGACCGCGTAATACCGGATTTCGGTTAGCCGGATTTCCGTTTAATATATCTAAATTGCAGTACCGGTAAAAATACAGGTCTAAAAGAGCTAATTCTTTACATATAGATTCCTGTCTAAATTATGAGTCGAAAATGTCCAAGCAACGATATCATAATATCAATAGTTATGGACGTAAACGACTTAAATTTTTTTTTTTCAATATTTCTAGCTTATTTTCTGTGAAAAATTGGACGATCATTACAGTAGCTTATATTGAATATTCAAAATTCATTCGTTTTAGTACAAGTCAAATGAAATGATAAAAACCCTAAAACAATAAAATATTTTACAAATTTCTGCATTTTCTGCATCATTTTATTTGACACGTATTGAAGCGAATGAATTTTTAATATTCTTTATAAGTTACTGTAACGATCGTTTTACGTTTTACAGAAAAAAAAACTGAAATATTGAAAAAAAAATGCAAACACTGAAGTCTATATCTCCTTAAATATTAACATTATGGCATCATTGCTTGGACATTTTTGACTCATAATTTAGACAGGAATTAACTTGTAAATAATTAGCTATATTACACCATATTTTTACCGGTACTGCAATTTAGACATATTTAAAGTGTATTGAAGTGAATGAATCTTTCATAATAGATATAAGTTATTGTAATGTTAAGCATTGCTGTCAAGCATAGTGGACTAGTTCTGTTACACCCTGTATTTATTAATTAGCGGTAACTTGGTAAATTTATGAACTTCACTTTTTAAAGCTGTGATATAATTACATTTTTAAACTACGTATATTATGTGATGATATCTGCAGCGGGCAGGATAGGTGAGTGTTTAGTGTCTTGGTTTGTTTACCCAGAAATTCTCGGAATATTCTCCGACCTGTTTTTAATATAGCCACGGGTGTTAGGGTAGGGTTATCCGGAATATTATTTAAAGAAGACAACAAACAACGTAAGAAGAAAAATGATATTTTAAAGAATAAAAAATTCGACGTAAATATACACAATTAACCTCTAAATATCTTACAATAACTCAGCGCACTAGTATAGAAACAGAGAATTTTCTCTTTAGCAGGATCGAGAATTTTTAAAATAACTTGTACGCAATATATTTGCAGTAGTTTATTTTCATTAGAATGTTTTTATTTATTTGCAAATCAAAAGCGATTATAAACTTATAATAATTGACCTATTATAATATACAGGGTTATTTGTAAAACATTAATAACCTCGCAGGTATATACTCCGGCCTTGGTTATGAGTCGAAAATGTTCAAGCTATTATGACCTAATATCAATAGTTAAGGAGATATACGACATCAAAGTTTGCATTTTTTTTTTCGATATTTCTGACTTATTTTTTGTAAAACGTTGGACTATCATTACAGGAACTTATATCGAATATGAAAAATTCATTCACTTTAATACAAGTCAAATAAAAAAATAAAAATGAGTATGTTTTTTGTAATAAGAATGTTTTCCAATTGGAATTTTTTCAGGGTTTTTATCATTTTATTTAACTTGTATTGAAACCAATGAATTTTTCGTAATCGATATGAGTTACTGTAATGATAGTCCAACGTTTTACAAAAAATAAGTCAGAAATATTGAAAAAAAAATGCAAACTTTGATGTCGAATATCTCCATAACTATTGATATTAGGTCATGATAGCTTGAACATTTTCGACTCATAATCAAGGCATGAATATAGCCCTGCGAGGTTATTAATGTTTTACAAATAACCCTGTTGACACGTTATTCCCGTACTAGCCGGCTTTCATATGTAGCAAATATCACATTGAAAGAGACAACAAATCACGGCACACTTATTTCACAAAGACAGAAAAATCAGGTAATTTGAAGTCACGGTGAATAAAATACATACTCATTCTTACAATGGTGTACGATAATCTGTACCCTTTTTTTTCGGCGTAGCGTCGCGCCCGATCACAAAGAAGGCCCATTCGATAACGAATGCAAGTAAGTAATACTTTTGAGTTGCCAATATTTCACGCTTGTAACGTATCTACAGTTTATTATATCATTGGCTATAATAATCACTTTTGATCGATATAATCGAATAATATGGTCGATATAACCAATCTTTCTGAAAGTAAATATGCTCAATGCAGTTGAGCGTCCTGATTTCAAAGTATAACAGATAACACATTAAAGTTTCAAAAATTTCACTATACATTTTGACATATGAGTCACATTTACTAAGGACAAAGCGCCATTAACAAGAAAAAATTATCAAGCAACAAAAATACGCAACATTGAATGAAATTCAATATTCATTACGTTTCTAAATGAAGAAATATAAATAAAATTCTGTTCAACCAAATATTATCTGTTTTTTTACACTTTATCCTTAGATGTAAAAATGTATGGTGAAATTTTCGAAAATTTAAAGTCTTATAACTACTTTAATACTTACTTGCGCGTCAATTTTGTTTTATTTTGAAATCGGGACATTTAACTATACCATGGATACTCACTCTCAGAAGGATCTGATGTACCGGCCGCAATCTTGAATTTAGCCCTTTCGAATATCTCCGTAATCACCGTTAAACCACGGGTAAATGGTATTAATTTAATAATTTTATTACCGGTATCACAATTGGGTTTACTCCTTCTTCGCCAGTAATGTGGATCGGATCGCACAGATCGCGGCTGAATTAGAATCATTAATTATTATTGACGTCTTCCGGCCGAAATGTACCTTACACATACATGGGTGTGTGTCCACTACAGGTCGCATCCACAATCAAACGGTTCCGCCACGGGTCACGTGATTAGCTCTTGCCTTATCTCCCCGAAACCACGTAAACACTTACAGTCACCTTTTTACGACCGGGTGAATCAACGCGCGCAAAATTGCAGCGTGGCGATGGGTTCTGACCTTCAAAGTTCTCGACTTCGCGAATTGTCTCGTCGAGAAATAAAGCCATGAATTCACTAGGGGACAAATTGTCCCTCAACAGCACGCGCAGCATAGAGTCTACGTGACGTTGCAACGTCGTGCACTGTTCCGCGATGTCGCGCACAACATAGTGCGGCATTTCTACGTGCCGTGGCAACGTTGCCATGCGCACGGTACCCGAGCGAGCTCACTGCAACATTACGCGGAGCGTCGGTACCACGTGGTATGTTTACAAGTGAATACGCATGCGCTGTATCTGTCAAGATGACAATGTGGGGAAACGAAATTGTTCTTGAACTCATCGAGCTGTATCGATCGAAGATCGCATAGAATGTCCGTCCTTCTTTCTCTTTGCAGTAAATAATTTCGCATTCTCCTCTTACGTTTCGATAAACTCGTTAATTTGAAATTGCGACCCAAAAAAACATTTCGAATTGCGGGGAACCACGTTTTCGCCAAATGAGATACCGCAGCTGTCAACATAACCTCATCGGGTGACATTTCCGCGACAAGATATGCGAGTCCCGGTGTGTACACGTCAAATGACCGCGTCATTGTCCTCGAAACATGAACGTAGAATTTTGATGCGACATCCCGCGCAGAATGTTTCGCGATTTGTCCCCTAGTGAATACATGGCTTAACTCACGGAGAGAATTGCGAGTGCCAGTCATTGCCGCGGCCGATTCCCTTATCTCCCCCGGCACCGCTGGAAGCGTGACTCAGTGCGCTGGAGAAAATTCGCCATTCCGGTCCACGTCTCGATATCCTCGAATTGTGACTGCAGTAATTCTGTCACCATCCAATGACTCAAATTCGATGGAATTTGATTGGCGCTGCGCGGACTCGTACATAAGACTGAGTCTTGAAATAATCTAAAACAAGAAAAAATTCTTAGGGTAGGTCGCATTAACCAAATTCCGACCAAAGACCAATGTCCTTTATGACTACTAAAAGATTAGTTATTTTATTCTCTCCGGATCTTTCGTTTGGCCAAGTCCGCTACGTTGAAGGGGCTATACCACCCTAGGAGAGTAAATTTTTCACAAGAATTTTTTTCGAGAGAAGAAGATGATAATTATTTTTTTATGTTCATCTACCTTTATATTTTGCAGGTACCTAGCTACCTTTACGATAATGGTTTAAACTACTTTTTTAGGTTTTTATTTTTAACTCCAGAAGTAAAAATAAACAAATAATTTTGAAAAAAATAATGAAATATCAAATATTACCACACGATTTTTTAAATATATTAATTTGGTGCATCTTCTACTTCTTTATATTCTATGGTCCAATGCCGGAAATATTGCATTTACATGATAGATTCACGTAAGATATTGTAAATAAAAAACACAATTCATTTATCAGATTACAATTACAATATATTGAGTTTTTTTTTTTTTTTTTTTTTTTTTAAATAGAGATGCGTACACGGAATACGTGTCACATCAATATTCTTACTATTTTCAAACTAAGCTAATCGCTTGTGCTATGAAAATAGGACTAGTTAGGTTAGTATAAATTAGGTTAGGTAAAGTATTAAAACTTTTATTTTCATTTTTTGAAAAACTAAAGCGTAATATTTTCCTTAATACGGGTCAATTCTGTTTTATTTTGAAATCAAGACACTTAATTATATCGATGATGCTTACTTTAAGGACCTATTATAATGACAATATTTTTGGATTATACTCTACAGTAATTTTAATCGATGATAATATCCAAATATTTCATAGTAGATTCGTGCACTAGTTGAATGCGATTTGTATGACTACAATTATTTTCATGAACAGCTTCGTTATATGGTGCTTCACCGACTAAAGTAAATAGTACAAAATATGTAGTTTTTTTTTGTTTACTTTCATACTTTTACTAGAGTATGTAGTCAGTTGAAGAGAGAGAGATAACCTGGAGAAATTGATGATCGCTGGGTGTGTATCAAGAACCAGTTAATCAAGAGAGAGCGGCCTTAACAAAAGTTCAACGTTCAAATAATGTCGCACTATCGCGTCATCGCGGAGATCTCCATTCTATAATACACGTATGCAGATTTTCATTCATAAACATGATGTCCCTCTGTCGGTATGTGTAACATGTGTAGTGAGCTCATCTTACGGGCTATTTGTCTAATCTCATGATTTACTTCACATTGAATGGTTATAAATAGCGATTACGTGATGCGAGTACCAGGAACATATACGCTAGTGCGGATGGTGGATGGTCATACAAACTAGCGGAGTACCTGTTCGTCTCGCCTCATTTTATGTGACCGTGTCAAATTATCTCCTTCGTTTTAATAGCGCGCCATTCTGTGGGTATTACTATATTAATCAACCACAAAAGAATATACTTCATGGTGTTATACAGGGGGTATCATAGTAGCAAAAACCTTACAGTCGGATTTCTGCCTCGATAATGAGTCGAAAATATTCAACCAACCACGACCAAGCAAACAATAATTATGGAGATATGCAATATCAAATTTTGCATTTTTTTCAATATCTATCACTACAGTAATTTATATCGATTATGAAATAATGTTTCGCTTTGATACAACTGAAATAAAATGATAAAAACCTTCCAAAAATTGATAATTATTTTTTTTATTGCAAATATTTAAAATGCAAACTTTGATATTGACATGGTTGCTTGAACATTTTCGACGCAGTTTTTGCATCTGGCTTTGAGACACCCTACATATTATTTTACTTCATAAAAATATGCAAACCTCTGTAATGAAAGAACTAAAGGTTTTAAATTGACGCAATATATTTTTCGAACGACATTTTATCTTTTTTTTTTATTGTTCTATTCATTTTCACTTTGTGAATTCTCTGAATAAAAATACGAAGTAAGTAATTTATACATTTGCTATTAAAAAAATACGATTTTCGATTTCAATGAAAACACAAGCTAAATCTTTATTTTAATATATTAGGATGGTGGGTTATTGTAATTCAGTGAACAAAACTGGTGCACTTCAAATTAAAGCTTCAGCAGTACTAAACGTAAAAAGTAAAAATAAATTTTCTACCAAAAAATGCTTGCCTCACTCTCCAAATAAAAGGCTTACGATATTGATATAGATTACAGAATTCTGTTGTTGATGGAGGGAAAGCGCCCACGTTTTTATTTGAAGAGTGAGGAAAAAAAATTTGGCCGATTTTTTTTTATTACATTTAAAAATAAGCGTGTTTTTCTTGAAAAAAAAAATTTTTCGCGCAATATAATTTTCTACTTTTTAGTTTTAATATTACCCAACGTACAAAATCACTTAAGGAAGGAAAATAGCGCCATCTTTTGGTGTTGCTATCAATAAGTCTGTGCGCAAAATTTCACGTCGATTGGACTTTGGGAAGCGGGTGAAATATCGATTATTAGATTCCGTCCAGATAAACAGGTGAAGCTAATATAAGCGTGGTAAAAATTACGAATGTTCATAAATTATTTAATCAATTTATTTTTTATTTATGTCATGTCGTGTATTCTATTTGTATCCTAATTATAAATCAGCGGTCACACGCTACTTAAAGGTCATCAATATTTTTATCAAATAATTGACTTTGATGATAAAAATGTATGAATCATAAAGGATAACAAAAATATTAATTAATGCTTTAAATTCCAACACGGAAACATCAGCATTGTATTCATTTTTTGGACGGGTGCGTAAAATTTTGAATGTAATGGAAGTTGCGTGTCCATTGTAGCGGGAATGCATGTAGCGGGAAACAGCATGTAGCGAAAATGCGAGACCACGAAATGCAGGGCTTATCTGAGAAGCGAACCATTAATTTTTTTTTCCCCAATAGGGAAATTTAACCTTTTTTGTTTTTAATTTAAAAACTCAACATTTTAAATTCCCGTCAAAACACTTAATTTCACTAGCCACATCTACATGTATTGCAATTGTACGATACCCAGATGTACAAATACTATAACATTACACCAAATACCTACGCCAATTGATACGTCACGACCAATCATATGCGTTTCGATGGAGTCGTATTTTTAATGATTTTTATAATAGAAATTATGAATGAAAACATTACTCCACATTATCCATACTGATTCACAGAATATAATTAATATTTATTAATTTATTTCATATATTTTCGTCGGTAATATGTGAAATTTCCCTATTATTTTAAAATATTCGAGGCAGCATTTCTGTGAATATGAGTTTTAATTCTTTTCGTGAAAGGCGATAAAATAATCGCCAATGATCAGTGTAGATTAGTGTACATTATAGATATCTCACATTGGGATATCTATAATATACACTAATCTCTCTCCAATTATGGGAAAGTAGGTATAGAAGTCATTTGGGTGTACACAGGACTTATGACCTGTCTTTTTATGGTTGGCTTAAGTGATCACTTTACACAATTGTAACATTCGCCATTTCCACCCATGATAGAATATACCATGCTTATTCATTTTTTGGAAGTTGTATATATGTTCAAATTGCGTGGAAAGCTTTCATATATGAGTTGTAAGCGCCTTTTCCATGCGGCCTGTACAAAGCCATTTTCATTCCCCTAAATCCCCGCAGATGTCGCTAATGAGAAAATCCACATTGATTTTTTACGGAATTTTGAGAGCAATATACTTTATTGTGTGTAATGAAATTCATCCGAATACTTGCATTACACTAGGATACGCCAGGAAATATTATTTCCAATTTTGTTCTGAAAGATTTGAACAAACTCAAAATATTCTGAATCAGTGTAGATTTTTACAACTCAATATTTTGAGCGTCATTGATATTATATAACTTTGTCTTTATTTTAGTTTTTAGTAGCACTTCTACCGGGTGTACATGAGTATTTTTAGTGTTGAGATAACAATCACAAAAATTGGAATATTGTTGTTTTCAGAATATGTTGGATTATATCTTAAAATTTGCGGTAATACGTGCATATGGAAGGAGTTAAAAAATAAGCAGTAAATCACGTACGTAAAAAGCACGTCATGATAGTGAGAATTTGTCATAATGTCTGATATTGAACAGCGGTTCAGAATACCAAGACTGATAAACCGTGTTATTTTTAGTTTTAGTGCTCTTATCAAGCTATTCTATGAAAGGGCGTGAGAAGAATCACGTGTCGTCGACCGAGTTTTTTTACTATTTTGGATACAACAAATTTAACGTTTGTTATTTGAGGCAATGATATAATAAACTATAGATATATTATAGAAATCTCACAGAGACGAAACTGTATTTATTATGGGAAAGTAGGTATAGAAGACATTTGGGTGTACATAGGACTTATGACCTATCTTATGGTTGGCTTAAGTGATCACTTTACACAATGTAACATTCGCAATTTCCACCCATGATAGAATATACCATGCTTACTAATTTTTCGTAACTTGTATATATGTTCAAACTGTGTGACAAGCTTTCACATATGAGTTGTAACCGCCTTTCCATGCGGCCTGTACAAAGCCATTTTCATTCCCCTAAATCCCCACACATGTCGCTAATTATTTTAATATCGCTAATGTCGCTAATGAGAAAATCTACAATTCATTTACGGAATTTGAGAGTAATATACTTTTTTGTGTAATGAAATTCATCCGAATTACTTGCATTACACTAGGATACGCCAGGAAATAATATTTCCAATTTTTATTAAATTCCTTTTTTACCAGTATTTACATTTATTTATTCAGAATATTTTGAGTTTGTTCAAATCTTTCAGAACAGTGCTGGATTTATGTCACAGAGACATTATTAATCAATTAATGTATATTATAGATGTATACATTAATTGATTAATAATGTCTCTGTGACAGAAATCCAGCACTGTTCTGAAAGATTTGAACAAACTCAAAATATTCTGAAACTATAGATAAGTTACAAGCCTGAAATCTTTGTAACTCAAAAATAAGGTAATTGCGTTACTTACATTCGTTATCGAACGGACTTTCTTTGTGATCGGGCGCGACGCTACGCCGAAAAAAAGTCCCGGGGAAAAAGGAACAGAGTATCGTACACTATTGTAAGAATGAGTATGTTATTTTAGTCAACGTGGCTTCAAATTACCTGATTTTTCTGTCTACACGCAGAGCGTTTGTGAAATAAGTATGCCATGATTTGTTGTCTCTTTCAATGCAATATTTGCTACGTCGGATGAATGTCGACTAGTATCGAAATAACGTGTGTATATTATAATACGTCAATGATTTGAGAGATATAAAAACAAAAACAGCAATATTCCACAGAGGTGTTTCGGAGATAAATACAAAAAACCTTTCACTAGTCAAGGAAATTTCTCTGGAATCTATAAAACGTACATCTTATTGGAATTAAGTTTTTAAAAACAATTGCCACCCCATTTTCCTTTTATACAAGTATATAAATAAATGTTTTAATTTTTAATATGGATAATATTTTATTTGCTACCAAATAATACACATTACTGCAATTGCTATTAATATAATTGGATATGACTGCATTTGCTATGATACTAAAATCGACACCAACCCTCACTTTAGTATGAAGCGGCCATTCTGTCACGTGACACATCCTTGGGGGTTGATTTGTTGAAGTGGGTATTGCTGCTTTTGCTTTTTACCTACAAGGATAATTCTGTATTTGCTTTTAATAGTGATTTGGAAACATGATTTTGGAAGGGATAGAGCTATATTTCCTATAAAATCTCTGATTCGGTACATTCTAAAATAGTAATTCTGGGTGACTGCACTCAAAATATATTTTTTATTTTTTGGGTATGGCTGCCTTTACTGTTATATCCTCATTTCTGGTATCTTGACAATAATTATTAAACAAATTCTATAATGTCAACATTTAGAGGATTGGTTTAAAGTCTTCTTTACGAATGAATAAGTAGGTTTATTTCATTTTTGATTGTAAAGTAATTCGTTATACCAATACTTTCGAACGCCAACAAAATAAACTCGTTTTAGGATAGCAGTAGTACTTATGCACAGCATTTTGTTCCATACATTAATATTTTAAAAGATACGTAACTAAAAGTAAAAAAAAAAGAAAATATAAATAAACGTGTGAGCCTTCTGGGGCCCGGAATCTCCGAAATAAATCACTTGAAATATAATGAAAAAATATCCACCGTTCGTAATTTTGATCATATCCATTCCAGAAAGTGAAAAATAACATATGTATACATTTTTCTAATGCTGACGAAACGCCAAATATTCCATTTTATTGGAGAATTCACCTTTTGTGGTTATATGGTACCTAACTCAATTGCAAGGTTATATGAAAAGATATATACCTACGATTACACAAATGCACTAAGTAGATATTAAAATTTATTAACATTTTATTTGAGCTGTATTAAAGCGAGTGAATTTTCATATAAGTAAATTTCATGATCGTTTAATGTTTTACAGAAGATAAGTCAGAAATAATGAAAAAAATGCATTCGATTATGCGAAAATAATGCAGATAATTCGGATGTCGCTTATCTCCACAACCATTGATATTAAGACATTATTGCTTGAAAATTTTCGGCTCGTAATTGTGGACTAGCTTTGTGTTTTATATTTATTGTGTATTATACTGTATAATCCAGCATACTTTTAAAAGCCTTCCGTAGATCCACATCTCAAGTGCTTCAAATCGCTTTAGCATTATTTCAGTGAGTGTCCGTGATGTATACGTAAATACATCCAACATGTAGCATCATTGCATTCTCATTGGCAAATTTAAATTTGGGTCATAGCGTCATATTTCTTCAAGCCGAAGAATACAGCTCGGGCTTGCTCAAGAGGACAGTGAAGAGGGACCCACCACATACCCAGGGCCGTTTTATGAGCAAAAGCTCCCATATCGGCGCTACACTTTTGCCAGCCAATTCGACATTTTTTATGATAAAGTGGTCATCCTCCACATACCACACACTCGTATGAGTGCAAGCGGCGCGAGAAGGCTTCCACACAAAACCGCTTCACAATACAAGCATAGAATTATACATTATTTCTTGCAAGATGTCGATTAAAATTCGCTTGAATACATTTCTAATGCGTCTGTCTTCCTACGCCCTTTTAATTTCAAGAAAGGTTCCAGTTTTCATTTAACGGGTGTGGATATAAAAGCCTTCGATGATTCTCTTCACCTCGTTTTCCTGTCCATTACTTCCGGTCAAATTCTACGAACTTCCTCTTTCTGCAAGGTCGATCGTGAAGACTAATGCACCGACTCCGGTGCGAAGTCTCTGTTTGATAATAATATTGACTCTGTGCTTCACTGACGAAAATAGCAAATACTTATTAGATAAGGTTAAATCTGACGATGTAGTAAGTATTTCCAAACGAAGTCTTCAATATTATCACAATAATTTATAATTATTAACGTCCAGATCGTATAGATGTGTTAAAAGCTTATGCAAATTCGACACACCGCGACACGACAGTAAATATTCTTCATTTCTCTAAGGCAAACTGATTTTAAATCTAAAACAATACTTTCTTACATACTTTTATTACATTATTTGCGGTCTTCTTGTTTAATTTGAGAAATGTTGGAAAGGATGTACTTTCACAATAATTATTACTGAGAAATTTTGGATTCTTACATCTACTGTTCATCAAGTACCATAAGTAACAAGTACCATAGCATAACAGGGCTCAAGAAATTCCCAAACAGAATACCACAAGACATATACAATATCATTGGCCCTACAATTAAAAGAAATTGTTTATTGTGGTAATAGTTACTAACCTCACCAAGCTCGTGGTGCAAACCGACAATATATCTCTCTGGATCTACTAACTTTGAATTAGCGGGAATAAAACCAGATAAACGTTTGCGAATTCGACCATCCACCGCAGATCTGATTAAAAAATACGCATCGAAAACGTGGCTTTATCGAGGGATGATGAACATAAATATCTGGGCACCATAGTAATCTCCAAAACTGAAATCGTGACAGATGTCACTCATAAAGTAAAAACTGCGGCAAAAGTGACGCTCATTCACTGGTGCTCTTTGCCTCAAAACATCAAACATCAAAACTGAACGTATCTGTAAAAGACGACCACACAAGCCACGATGCTGTTTGGTGCCGAGCGCTGGATAATAGACCAAAAAGAGCACCAAAAAACTCAACTCAAGAGCGACAACACTGGATAGAGTTTGAAATATACACACGAGGAAAAATTTTCGAGCTTCGCCCATCATGGAAAAGATAAGGGAAGCCAGACTAATGTGGTTATCTAATGAGATGAGAAAACCCGAAGAAAATATCATTAAAAAAGCGTTAAGAGTTCATACTGGCAAAAGACAACGAGGAATACCTCAAACACCCTAGTGGCCAATCTTCGAGAGAGAGAAGAAGATCACCCGCATAAATCGGCAGATCGTCTAGGACACGGCTTCCTGGTGTTATCGAACAAGGAGAGCCGACTCCATGTAAATTGGAATAGGAAAAATTTAAGTAAATTTAATCCTTCGCTAAAAACAACATTTAACATAAGGGGCATAACATTGCTCATACAATTATATACAAAATACATCTCTATTGCTTCTGGATACTCTCAATCCACTATATTTTAGACCAAACTAATACATTAGAAAATTAATGTAATTTCTCTACATTTCTTTAGTAACTGTGTTAATTTTGATATGGTATTATATCGGCATAGAATATAAATTGATAAATCTAAGGAATAGGTTCAGTTGTCGCTCTTAGTGAAATTTTTGTTATTTTATTGGTTAATCGGTTTACATTTAAGACATCACGTATCATCGACTTCTTTTCGCAATACAACTGCCTACTCTGAAGGCGTCAGTAAGTTTTGAATACAGAGCGATTACGAATTCACGAATTATGATGATTCTTCAGGGAGTTGCCAACAAACTATTCGTTTCATAAAAAATCCATTTGAATGGATAAAAACCTAAAAGATTGTAAAGAAACATATCAAGGTTGCCAGGAAAAATCTGTCGCATTTTAATGTAGTATTTTTTTATTGTATATTTGAAATGGTCCGCTGCAGTTGAATGATGGATGCCGAACAAATTTGCAATTCCTGGTTCTTAGATCTGGGCCGTCTTCCAGCCGCAAAATGTCATTATCTTATTTTAGGCTTCGGAACTGATTTTAGTAAACCATCTTTGGCAGGTACGAACACTTACAGCATCTCTCCCAAGCACTGCATGCAAGTTTTCACACAGAACCGACGCATTATTGCTTTATTGGAAATTATACAATATACGTATTGACCTTAAATGCACTTTGCTGACATCGTATGTGCTCTAACCTCTAAACGTCGCGGTGTACTATACGATAGCGAGACGTGGGTCTTAACGCTGGGAAGTACGCCACATATCTGAGAGAGGTAACAGTTAAATTTTTTGGAACTATACAGAAAGAATGTGGAGAATCAGGTGGAACCAAGCTTTGTATAACGAACCCAATATCGTGGCTACACTGGAAATCGCTCGACTACTAGGCCGGAAATGCTCAGAGTGCATTATATGGCGCTGTCGAGGAAGATGTGGCGATAATATGCAATGCTATCCAAAAAAATTGAAAAAATTTGAGTACAGTCACCGAGGATTACTAGTTAAGAATCCACTGAATACGAGATTTTATAGGAAATGTAGCTCTGTCCCTTTCAAAATCAGGTTTCCAAATCACTATTAAAAGCAAAGGTAGCAATATCTACCTTAACCAATCAACCCCTAAGAATGTGTCACATGGCAAAATGGCCGCTTCATACTAAAGTGAGAATTTATATAGATTTTAGGCTGAAACATCACAGGAAAGATAGCAATATCCAATTATATAAATATCCACTTTTTGGTAGAAAATACAGCATTTTCCATATTTAAAAGTTTAATATTTATTTATACACATACGTAATAAAGGCAAACTGAGGTGGCAGCTGTTTTTAAATACATGTTTCCAACAAAATACAAGTTTCATAGATTCCAGAGAAATTTCCTGGAGTGATAGCTGTTTCGTATTTATCTCAGAATATAAACAGACGTTAAAGATATCCAATGGATATCTTCAACGGATAAAGGCCTGCATACAAAAAATTGTATATTGTATTTGTTGCTATCTTATTCATAAACTCTGTAAATATTCTTAACATTAATTATGTTTTGATGCTGTTATAAAAGCTGTTATAAAAGTTATTGAGCTAATAAACGCCGATTTATCGGCACTGAAACTGAAACTGAACTCAAATCTTTAACGTCTTACGCATTATGAATATCATTAACCTTCTGCCTTCTTCATCTGCACCTGTTAATACCTGCGTATATCAAAAAAGAGCCGCAGAACATTCCCGATAAACCCAGACACTCTCTACACACCCGTTCGTTCAGCCGCTAGGCCCTCGGTGGCACTGTCAGTGACAATGATTTCGTAATGGCAGACGGTGCATTTGCCAAATTGAGTAAAAACAACGGGTAAATTTACATATTGGCTGAATTCCAAAAGAATTTCGCGCAATCTCTCCACGTCCTCGTGAAAGGGTAGGGTCCGTCGAAGGTGACTCCGGTGACTCACTGACGAGCGCGCAATCGCCGAAAATATGCGTGTTCCCGGATCCAGGCTCGTGCGCGACCAAGACTGCTCGTCAGTCCTCGTCGACCAGTCCTCGCGAAGCCTGCCTGGTGCACCTACAAGCAAGCCTGAAGAGTGAAAGTCCTAAAAAATCTAAAGTAAAAATAAATCTGTAGCACAGCGGTATACAGGGTTATTTGTAAAACATTAATAACCTCGCAGGACTATATTCCTGCCTTGATTATGACTCGAGAATGTTCAGGCTATTATGACCAATAGTTATGGAGGTACGCGACATGAAAGTTTGCATTTTTTTTCAATATTTCTGACTTATTTTTTGTAAAACGTTGGACTATCACAACAGTAACTCATATCGATTACGAAAAATTCATTCGTTCCAATAAAAGTTAAATAAAATGATAAAAACCCCGAAAAAAATCTTTTCCAATTGGAATTCTAAGGTTTTAATTTTTTTATTTGATTTGTATTAAAGGGAATGAATTTTTCAAATTCGGTATAAGTTACTGTAATGATAGTCCAACTTTGTACAAAAAATAAGTCAGAAATATTGGAAAAAAAATGCAAACTTTGATGTCGCATATCTCCTTAACTATTGATATTAGGTCATAATAGCTTGAACATTTTCGACTCATAATTAAGGTAGGAATATAGTCCTGCGAGGTTATTAATGTTTTACGAATAACCCTGTATAATTGTGAAAACTGGACGACTAACCACAAAGAGAGTAATACTTTATATCAAATTATAGGTTGAAAGCACTGGAGACAGAATTAACTAGACTAAGGTAATCATAAATGGATATTTTCTGAGAATACAAGGAAAGACTACATAATAAGCACCATCGAAAATCGAATGATTCTTGGACAGACCGCGTACCTCAGAAAGGTATCTGAAATGAGAGGAGACATCCAACAAATAATGATCAAGGCGAATGCAGACACCTATAAGAAGAAGAAGAAATAAACATAACAGAATATGGGAAAATTATATATTTCAAACAAACATTTAACACATTAACGCCCACCATACACGCTTGTTTGCACCTGTTCAAAGTGTGATTTGGTGTTTTCTTTCTATAATTATTATGGAAGTAATTACCTATTTCAAAACTATATGGTAGTAGTGAACTATAAAAAAAAATTGACAATATCGTAAATAAATGTCATTGATTAATCATCGTAATTACGGATTTGAAAAAATACTAGGTAAGAGATTTATGATTTTTTATTTTGAATAATGAAATATTTTGACTCATTTTTTTATTATTCTGTATATTTAGACTCTACTATAACCTAAGATACTATTGGTATGACAATATTTTAAATTGCCGTGTGCTAGGTTATATTTCATTATCCTGTACCACCCTGAACGCGAGCGTGTGCAATGGTTATCTGACTGCGTATGCGTTAATAACTTATTAATTATATTAACAAAATTAATTTGCTATTATTGAAGAAGTAAATTATTTTATAATAGAAAATAAATTCACGTGCTTGATATTTAAAACATGATTGATTTTAAATTTTGAGTATTTACTTCAAAGTAATAATTATTTTTTATTTCTAATGGATGAAGCACTGTTCTTTTATTCACACTAATTATCACTAGAATTTTTACACATGTTCTTCTTTAATTCGCTGCACTTTTTTCTATCGCTAGGTAATTTCACTCAGGTTTACACTAGTTCACTATAGTTCGCACGTAGGTAAGTACTCTGTCGCTTGTCTCTGGACAAACACGCACGGTTTCTATGGTCGCTTGTCAAAACAACCATGAACAACGCATCACTCCGCCATCTCATACACATTCAATGTTGGTTCGCGAAACATCGAGAATGATAGATTGATTTCTTCACATTTCTAGTGATTATGGTTTCTTCGAGAATAGTTAAATAGTAAAATTCATGTAGAATGTTCGAAAGACTACGATAATGTGTAGTTACTTTCGTTTTAGACGCTCGTGAAAATATATAAGCGATTCCATCACTAGAGTCAAAATTCAGAGTCAATACTTGATGATTTAAAGGTTAAGTAACAAGTTAAGGTAACATATTTAAGGCATACCTTAACCTTTAAATCATCTAAGTACTAATTAAAGTAGTCTATCTAATAATAATAATAAATCTAAGTGAATTCGGGCCTAGGATTGATCTCACCCGGCTCGGTACTCATTGTGTAACGCCGTGGATCTCCTCCCATGCCAGATGAACGTACACATTCTCAGTTTATTTATTTATTTGTTTATTCTTATGTTTTTTTGTACTAATGTTACTTGGAAACCATTTCCATCACTGTATATAATGTTGAAATGAAAATAACTAGCAAAACAAAAAATACGGTACGGGTCTACAAGGGTTTAACAAAATGTGCAACATTATATCACGTAACAACATAAAACTGGATTTATTCATAATGCCATCATCATATTTATATTATGATGCCAGTATCATACTAAATTCCTCTGTTAACACATCATAACAATAAAAAAAATCACTAAATACGTGCCTGTTTAGATCCGGATCTAGCTTAGCAGACATAACAAAAAATCTATACCTACTTATGTAGGTACACACAGAAAACATTTTCAACAATAAAAATCAATTCCAATACAAAAATACTGTTCTCTTCTTGGTGAACAGACTATAATAATATAATTTATATTAATTAATTATAATAATGTATATAATAAAACCTATATTTATTAACCTTTCATAGATATATTGAAGGAGCATTTCTTTTATATACGGCTCAACAGCTCGATTTTGACGAAATTAGTATTTTTTGGGTTCAGAAATCATTTTCAGACGTTTTTTTACGTTTTTATTTTTTCAAATCAAAATTGATAACAGTTTCGCTAGGTGAACCAGCTAAAAAATTATTTCAAGGATATCAGATTTGATTACAATTTAAAATAATGAGTTAGGTGTTGGACCTTTGCAAAGGCCCTAAAGAAAACTTATTATATATTTCAATATATGTATATATATATATATATAATTCAATAAAATGTATATTTACATCAGGACGATTAAGTGTAACGACAAGGGAGACGAAGGAGGTTTCCTATGTTTTACGCGGGGTCCTAAAGAGTAATTATGCAAAATTTTGGATACGAATAAACATGTTTATATTTTAACCAAATATGCAACAAAGTTAGAGATGTCTAACTTTGAAGCCTTCCAGTTTAGGCCGGTTATCTATGCAATATGCACTCTATACAATGAAAAAAAACTAACCCATTAAAAGCTAGTTTTTATTTTACTCCCTTTCTTTGTAAATTAAGTTTACCATCATGTAATAAATGATTGACTGAAAATGAAACATGTCTAGACAAATATCTATGTCAAAAATCTCTAAAAATATCTCTTTATTATTTGATTTCTTCCCAAAAAACCAATTGTCATAAATTTTCGAAATTCGTAGTGAAGTACCTATTATACCTACCGACGGAGTAATTCAAATTTAAATATTCCGTGACGTTATCGGGCCGCCGGCGCCGTTGGTAGTAATCAAAATTTTGTAATGATTCCAATTTGAAAAAACCATTTAAATTTCTAAAAATCCAAAATTATACTATAATTATTATTATTTTTGAACGAAAATTTTATAGATCTTTTTGATCGTCGCCACGAGTCTGCTTGCAAAGTTTCAGCTCGATTGGATCACGGGAAAAGGGTTAAAAATCGAACCAAAGTTTTTTCGTCAAGAAAACAAGCAAGCAGACGCCACGAGTTAAAAGAAAGGAAGTAAAAACTGTGCGTAACTTTTTGACTTATTTTTTTTTACTATTATTATGTATTAATGTATGCCCACGCGCAAATAATTCAAATTTCGCATATATTTTATTTTGAATGAGACACTAACAAATACTGGGTATAAAATACATAAAATTAAAAACAATACATTATTATTTAAAACACAGCCCATTATCCCAATTACATGTGTCTTCGGCCTGCTCTAGCAACACGCAACACATATTTAATGTATCAATGTAGTGTTACATGATCACACAACGAAGGAACGAAAGGAATAATTGATGAATTAATAAATAAATAATTGATATAATGTGAATACGTAAACCTGCCCCAAACCTACATCAACTAAATGCAATACTTAGCAGCATGTCTCTCACCGCGCGTTGTTCTGAAAACACGTCTTCGCTTGAATAGACGTTTTACAAAACGACGCGATGTATAGAGTATTTGTATGAAAGTATTTAAAGCGGACTTGAATGTACTTGAGTTCCAAAGCACTTGCTTAATAAGTCTTAATAAATATTTTTAGCTATTCACTTAATAGCTTGAAAAATTTCCCGAATATAATGGTAATAAATAAAATTATAATTTTTTTTTAAGGCGGAAAATCCTTCACTTTCACGAAATATACTTTCAGTGATAGTAATTTTATGCCATCAATATTGGCAGCACAATCCATGCCTTGAGCACACAACTGTTAAATACATATTTAAAAAAAAACAGAGCTACGAAAGAGACAAGATGAAACACATTTATTTACTGTCATAAAGGATACAAGTTTAATTTAACAAGATTAAATATAACTAATAAAAAATTTTAGAAGTAAAATTAAAATAAAAAAGTACTAGATTTATCAATATCAAAACTTTCCCTACCCCTAATAAAATACATAATGTATGTATATATATATATATATATATATATATATATATATATTGAGGCCATATTTTAATTATTATTTAATCACAGGCTAGGTCACATATTTGGTCCTCGTGACCTGCACCCTCTACGATATCATTTTATCGGGTCATTGAATTGCTCGCACAGTCTCCTTTGCAACGGTGTTTCTATGATTCGACCTTTATTTGACATCTTAGGATAGGAATCCAATAATATTGTGAGAAAATAATACACTGTCTAGAAAGTTGTTAATTATTTCGATATAATATATTTAAAGGAATGTTTTATCTCAAATAATAAAGTATGGAGATATGAAAATAAAAACACATTTGCTTTTTAGTTCTATTTATTTGATTTTTATGAAACGCATTTCACCTTATGACGGCATCATCAATCTAAGTATTTTACATCCAAAAATTATATATTGTATTTGTATATGTAATATATGTATATGAAAATTAGTGAAAGAAACTACTGTACAGGGTGTCTCAGAGTTAGTAGCAAAAACTTTACAGGTGGATTCCTGCCGTAATAATGAATCGAAAATGTTCAAGCAAGCGTGGAGTTATGAAGATATGCAATATCAAAGTTTGCATTTTTAAATATTTCTTACTTTTATTTTACAGAACGCTGAACTTTCATTACAGTTACCTATTTATTTTGATTATGAAAAAATCATTCGCTTTAATACAAGTCGAATAAAATGATAAAAACCTTGCAAAAGATAAAAATATTTTTTTACAAGGTTTTATTTGAGTTGTATTGAAGTGAATGAATTTTTCATAATCAATATAAGTTACTGTAATGACAGATCTAATTTTTGCAAGAAATAAGTCAGAAATATTGAAAAAAAAATCGCAAACTTTGATACTGCATATCTTCATAACTATGATGTTAGGTCATGGTTGCTTGAACATTTTCGACTCATCATTAAGGCAACAATTCACCTGTAAAATTTTGCTGCTAGCTATGAGACACCCTGTATAATTTCAAGAATCCTTTTTTTCAGGCAAAAAGACAAACGAAGAAATTGCCAACTGGTAATAAACCCGCCATTGTAATAATACGTATGCGTTAAATGAATAAATAAATATTAATAAATTAGGTTTGTGTATTTTGGCGTGATTCTAAAAAACAATTTTGTTCAAACACTAATGATAAACTAATAAAAGGTAATTAATTAAATAAGTAGAACTGAAAAGCCCGAGTTTTTTATTTTGATGTGTGTGATTATAGTGGTCTATAAACTTGCCTCCGAAACAATAAAATTTGAAGTAACTCGATTATCGAATATGAACAAAATCGATTTCTAAACAAAATTTCCTTAATCCCGTTTTCTAAATAGAGTTTAGTTAACATCATAAGTGAGATTTTCAAATCGAAACAATCCCAGACAGTTTGGAGGAGTCAACCCTCGAGATTAGCACCTCACATCACTCTTGAAATTGATGCTCCGGTGAGTGAGTTAATTTGAATGCGTTAAAACTATATAAAAAAAATTAGTAGTGCCTTCAGTTTATCTCATTTTTAAATTAATTAATAGTTATTGGTTACGTGATCATTATCAAATCAGAACTGAATGAATAATGCAGCGATTTATCAATTTCAACAATGACGTCCATGGCCGTGCACTGGTCACAATATCCACAACCTCCCGCTTTCTACTTTCCTACTATTATTCTACTACACATATTAAGCACTCTCAATAATATTCTGGTTAAGGTTTTGCGGGGATTTCTACCGCAAGGTCTGATGATTGACCCTGCAAATGAATCCAATTAGACCGTCTAAAAGGTCATATAAATCTCTAATCAGAAGATTCCGAGCGGCCGTTAAAACCTGAGAACGCCCTCGATATCTTCAAGTTTGTGTTTACTGGGGTATTATGCCGTGTTGTTACGACCTTTCGGGCCGACGTTTCGGATCCCATTGCAGGGTCCATCATCAGGGCCGATGTGTTGTCTTGAATGTTGGTGTTGTGATTAAGTATCGGCTTGCAATACCGTGCCGAAGTCATGATGTGTTTTGTATTGTGTTGTATGTATGATTCATCTGTTGTCTGATCACTATCTCTGCGGAGTCTGTGACGAGAATGACTTTGAAGCGCCGGATACCAAGATGTTTTTAATTTGAGACCATCATCTCTATTAATGTTTATCGGATGCTTGTAGATTTCTAGTGCTTCCTTGACATTCAAGACAACACATCAGCCCTGATGATGGACCCTGCAATGGGATCCGAAACGTCGGCCCGAAAGGTCATAACAACACGGCATAATACCCCAGTAAACACAAACTTGAAGATTCTGAGTGGCCGTGAAAACCTAAGAACATTCTCTGCCCTCGATATCGTTTTAATGTCAAAATTAATTTTAATGTTAAAATTATTTAAATTACCCGCATATTTTCTTCCTGGTTAAACAACTTGCTACTAAAATTAATCACGGAACCCGAATTGTATTAGATGTTTCGGAAAGTTCTGTCATATTTAAAGTAAGTGAATAATATTTTATCGAACATAATATATAATTATTTACACATTAATTTTTAATATAATTATTTGTCAGTGATAACCCTCACCCATATTACATCTGGTTAAAAAAAACTCCTCAACTGCCTTAATTTAAATTTATCATCAACTAAATTTAGCATATTCGGTACGTACAAACATTTATGACAGTTGGTCCAAAAAAGCACACAAAATTTTACATGTTACACTCGCATTATTATTTTTCACACTCGTACAGTAGCCGGCAAACATCTTGAAATTCTACGGCGTAGTGGGGGGAAGTTTGCGCATCTACCTTTCCACCAACGAGACCCAAATTTCGTATTCTGCGCATTCCCCCACTATGCCAAAGAATTTCAAGAAGTTTGCCGGCAACTGTACTCGTAAAGTGAATGTTTATTTTAAGATAAGGTCAAAAGTTAATATGATATTTTTCGATATTTATGTGCTATTTTGCACACTTTTTAATATATTCTTAATTAAAACTATATATATTTATCTATACAAATCTTTAAGCCATTTTAATACTAAAAATAACAACATACTTAAGTCATTTGGTGCCTTATTTATAAAAAAATGACGCGGCACTTAATACTTGTGCGATTAAACCTGATAGGACTTGAGTGCAGTATTTAATTTAATGTATTGGTGAAGGCGTTAACCCTAATCTATGTACCTACTTATCTTAGAAAATTTATTTTTGACTTTTGGTGCTTTCCGGTATCCAAGCAATTTCGTAAAATGCACTTTATCAACTGACGTCTTTGCAGGACGTTGTAGTTCGTCTTTGGTAGTAAATAATAGTTTTGGCACAACTAAGTACATTATTTTCACTCTAGATTATAGATATTAAATACGTGTGCTAGTTAAAATCCCCTAATTAATAAGCATCGGAGTTAGATTAACTTGGTCTGTGGTAACCGCATTTTTTGCAGGAAGGACAATTTTTTTAAATAAATTTGGACTTTTTTGAAAGCGTCCTGATCGAGGCTAAATTTCGACTTTCAACCAATATTTACCATCTTCTTGCTATACTCTCGTAATCTGATAACGATAATATCAAAATTCTTGTTATTAAATGACATAAATAGATAATTAATCATACCCTTTCTTAGCAACATCTCATATGTAATTTGTAAAATGGCACAAATCGCTCTTTAAGGGCGGATTGCCTAATTTCAAGAAGAAGAAGAAAGCGTCACGTAATCACAACCGAGTTGATGGATCTTATTTACTCTCTCGAGCCAGTGCAAAATTTTGTAGAAAAGAACCCCTCGAATAAGGCTGTAGCAGTGCGAGTATTGAATATGTTTGTCAACAATTCAATGTGATGTTTCTTCCCTCAAAAGGAATCAAAAACGTGCGGCATTCGATAGGCTCCTTGTTAGGGTGGATCCACACTATTGGGCTATATTCTTACGTATATACTACATTGGTGATTGGACCGGGACTAGAGCAAACATCATTGTTTATTAATATTTTATCGGAGCCAGAGCGGACCCCGAAGTAGCCCGATTGTGTGGATCAAACCTTAAAGTTGCATTAAAAGTAAGGCTCAATACATACTATCGGTCCGCTCACGATCCGCTCTCAGTCCAACAAAATATTAATACACAAAGAACAATTAAGTTATTCACACTGTGTCCCAGTCTAATCCCAGTGTAGTCTAGGAGAATATGAATAGAATATGAATATACGTAAATGGACCGAAAGTTGACCAACAATGTAGATCAAGCCTAAGAGATTCCAGTGAGCTAACCCGCGTTGATTCCTTTAGTGACAGTGAAAGTCGTACAATATGAATTTTGTTTTAATGAAAGTATTATAACAAAAAATATAAAAAGATATTTTGATTTATTCATTTTTAAATAAATATTTTAGTATGTGTAATGAATAATCTGAGTTTAAATTATTCGTTACGAGAAAATACGCTTTGATATACCTACAATAATTAGGATTACAAACATGCTTCCGGAGCGAACCCGAGGTTTGAATGTTCACTGTATTGACATGGTGTGTTCTTGTAATAATGTAATAAAAAAGTAACCCATAAAAACCAAGTTTTTATTATACTCGCTTTCTTTGTAAAATATAACAACAATTAAAGACGAATTAAAACATATAACGTAACACTCAACAGGAATTTAATATACTTCTAAAATGTCAGATGTTTTGAGCTTTGATAAGACACTTCATGCTTTGAAGATTAAATTCTAAAAACATTTGTCAGTCAATTTAATCAAGATATTGATAGATTTGTGAATTTTGCTGTCATTTGTGAACCAATTGTCATAGATTTTCGAAATTCGTAGTGAAGTACCTATTATGTATACCACGGAGTAATTCAAATTTAAAAAATATTCCGCGACGTTATCGGGCCGCCGTTGCTTATAATCAAACTTTTGTTCCAATTTGAAAAAACCATTAAAATTTCTAAAAATCCGAAATTATACTATAATTATTATTATTTTTAAACGAAAATTTAATAGATCTTCTTGAACGTCGCCACGAGTCTGCTTGCAAAGTTGCAGCACGATTGGATCACGGGAAAAGGGTCAAAAATCGATCCAAAGTTTTTTCGACGGCAAGCCGGCGAGCAAGCATGCAGACGCCACGAGTTAATATAAAGGGAGTAAAAATACGACAGAACTTTTCGAAACACCTAATATATTAAACTCACACAAAAAATTTGCGTTGTAAATAGCATAACCTGTAATCACGCCAGTAATGTTAATATTCATCGCTACACGATAATTTTCCAAAGCAATACGGATATTCGAGAGCCGTCTCGAATGATGAAATCGCTGCGTATGACTGTTCTGCCCAGACCGCCGGTGTAACAATAACATACGTAATTAGTTTCTCTATCGGTGCGTGTTCGCGTCCTGCGTCATAGAGTTTTAAATCGGGGTATGAAGCCTCTACTGCACCGCCTACTCCCTCGCCTAGTCGATACAAAAGCTCTGATTAGTTATCTCAACACTGAAAAATTTTGTTTTGAGCCAGAGCGGATATAGAAAAAGCGGCGAGTTTTATGTTCCAACATACCCACAACGTGTAAACAAACCGTAACACTCAATTTATTATTGACTTGAGCATGGAAAGGTCGAAATTCCAGAATTCAGGTAATAAAGTATATATAAAATGCATGAAAAACGTGTATTCGATCGATTTCGATGTGTAATGGCGGAAACACGGTAAATGAATTATTGAACATATTCTCCAATTCATTACTAAAAAACTCTATATGCCGATTATTTGTTTTAATTATGTCTGATGTTAGTGCTAAATATTATAATTTTTCCGTGTTCCTATATTGTTGCTGTAATCACACATGTTAAAGGACCTATTTATGTTGAAAATATTACTCCTTAGGGAAGCAAAAAAAATTCTCTTCATATGGATTGAATATAATTTATCGTTAAATTCGAGAAGAAATAGGGAATTTTATGAGGTAGTACCTACCACCAGACGACGTCTATGTTTGCATATATATATATGTTAGTATTAATTTCTTTGGGGGTAACCCGCGTCAAAATCTGGTCCTCAGAAGGACCATTCGTCAACCGACGTTTCGCCTGAATCACAACAGGCATCTTCAGGTTGTCTTGTTAATAAATTTCCGTCACGAGGGGCAGTGCAAGCACGTCTGTTCGTATCGGAAGCTTATTACCAAGTGAGGTCTGGTAAGTCAAAGTCTAAATTTGGGTACTGTGGTCATTATTGGCCTTAATGATTTTTGGTAATTTTGTATTAAATATTGGGTGTTCCCGGCCGTTGCTGGCCTTAACGGCGTTTGTTTGGCTCCTTGTGATGCACTTTGTACTCGATGTTGCTTCTATTGTGTCGGTGGTTTTATTTAATTGATTTTTGCGCGCTAATATATTATTTTTACTAAGAAATCTACTGTTGAATAAAATGCTTTTCCATGCCGTTGGGAGACGTAACACTAACATTTCTAACACCCGTGAAAACCTTCATTGTAACATATATATATATATATATATATATTCTATATATATATATATATTATTATATATTTATATCCTTTCATTGATCATTTCGACGGTCCCTACTTAAACCAACACACTACAAAAATAAATTTTACAGGCGAGCTGTTTGCAGTTTGACTTTACGTACAAAATGAGCGCAATTGTTCGCTTTTAATCTTTTTTTTTCTTTGAGAAAAGTAGAAATATTTTTTTAAATTTTGTATTGCTGAGAAAATTATTTTCTTTGTATTGTTACAAAAAAGTCAAAATTGAATTTTTGGTGTACCTGTGTACTGACCGTCGATTTTATTTTGCTTTGCAATATATTCGAAATTCAAACATATACCATAACATTTCATTTATATATGTTTGTTCCATATTTCATTGCCAATGTTCATAGAGTATTATTTTTCAACTACGGCGGGTAATCACATTGTAGTAAACGCATGTGAAGAGGATTTCTAAGAGGTATTACGAGTACAAATAAATTTCCTATTAATAAATTGGATGAGCCGCTTGAATCATGCGATTGAATTATTTACATAAAATATACAAGGTGTCTCATAGCTCATAGATAGTAGCAAAAACTTGTTCCTGATTCCTGACCTAATATGATAGATATGGAGATATACAATATTGCATTTTTTTTTTCAATATTTCTAACTTATTTTTTTGCGAAAAGTTACTACCATATCATCATTATCACGAGATTTGGTTAATTTTTGAAGCTAGAAATGGTTTAACAATGCATTAATAACAACATAAATAACAACACAATGAAGATAAAATTTTATTCGCTTTAATACAAATCAAATAAAATTATTAAAACTTTGCTATTTGAATAATATTTTTTGTAAGATTTTTGTCATTTTATTTGACTTGTATTGAAGCGAATGCATTTTAAATATTCCGTAGAAGTTAATGCAGCGATCTAACTAAATATACATTTACTTATATTGAATCAATATTTACATTCAATTTTATTTTGTACTATATAGATTAATGCTTATTTATACTAAATATTTGCAAAATGATATAATTTAGCACTGACTATACTCTATGAGTCTCTGACTTTAAAGTAAAAAACATATATTATACGTTTCTGTATTTTGAATGTTTTGTTGTATTTTCTTTTTTTCTCTCTTTTTTCTTTTTTTTTGAACCGACATATAAATGTGAATGACGGGCTACAGCTAGTATATACAGAAATATTGTTCAAAACGTTATCAGTATCTAACCAAACCCGTTCTTCTACTCTTCTTCTTCTTCTCTTCTTATATATTTCGATCACCAATCACATTTATTTTGGCTTTTTCAACAAGGGCGAGAACGTGCGAACACATTTACCATTTAATAAATTACTCCAATTATTCGTAAGCCATTTTTTATTAGTCAAATCAGCATGTAAATTACTTGTCGAAATGGTTATTTTTTTCGTTTTGATGGCAGGTCTACACCACGATTCGATTTTATTAGTTCACATTTTGATTTAGGAAGCGCTCCGGGCCATCAAAGTAACTTTGAAGTGTTTAAGTGGAAATAGTCTTCCGAGAACATTCTAGTTAGTCTAGTAACATTTAGCACACGCGGCGACATGATCATCAGTATTAGTACATCTGAACTCATGTTACTTTTGGCTAGATAATAAGATTGCTCATCAGGCAGAAAATGTATTTCATTTAAAACAAATTAGGCGAATCAAATAGAAGGACAAACGAAAATCTATCGATTACTTGATTAAAGGGAACTGAATTTCGCACTACTTATTGTTTTATCTTTCTATTTGACACATTCATATTATGTTTTAAATGTCATCAAACTGTTTTACAAATAATGCAATTTTACAATAATTTTTTTTTTTTTAAACTTAAGAATATTTCATTAAATGACTAAAATATATTCCATAGTGTCATTCTAAAATACAATAAAATAACATCTTTAGACAATTAGGAGAGGAACATGGTACAGAATACTATTATGTTTAAGAAATTAGAAATAATCAAACATAATAATTTCGTTGTCTGTCTGGCTGTCCCGTAACTTCGTGTAACGTCCGTAATATCGTTCGAATTCACGGCTAAAAAACAAATTAAACGGCCGGAGACGGTACTTGAACGCCGGGCCAGCAAACCCGAAGGCGGCAACGATAGCGGTGTTGCTATCACCGAGCCTGCATAATCCGTAAAGAATTCAGTTCATATGGGACTTAGAAAGAAAACGGAACCCAAGCGAATTGAACCTAATTGAAAATATTAAATACGTTGTGATAAACAAAAAAATTCAATATTGGAAAATAGTCCTTATTCCGTTCTAGATAGATCCTTTGGACTCGCACGAAACAGTGCCCATAATAAAGAAAGGGAAAATGATTAATCCTATATTTGGCATATAATATACATTAATGGGATTGCATAAAATAATTTAAACACTGCTTTATAACGTAGTACATAAATACAAAAGCAATTAGATTAAATAAATGAAAATTCAACAAACTGTAATTTTCTCTCGGGGCTTATTCTGTGTCAGATTTCACTTCAAAGCACATCTGAAATAGTGCTTTAATGTATTGTTTTAATGACCTGCTGGTCATCAGTAGTTTCGAGAATGAAATTAATGAATGAGTCGTGTTAGGGGAGAGGAACTTTACAGTCACGCAGTCAAACTCCGGCTGAACAAGCTTGGAGATTTCGTGAGCTAGAGCATTATCCATTATGAGGAGGGTGTTCAGAGTCAGGTTGTTCTCCTCTATACGAGTGATATTCGAAATAAAGACCTTCTACCAAACAAAATTTTTCGCATCCAAATAGGACATTTATCAAGTTGGACTTAATCAAATGCAGACATATTCTGAGACACCACTGGATTGTTTTATCGAAGATATTTTCTTAAACATAATCGTAATTTATTTTACGCGTATATCTACTTGCCAATATGCTGTTTACGTAGTGGGACTTTGATTCATAATGATCTTTGTTAGAACAATTTCGCGATTTCTAATACAAAGAAATGTGTCTATTCACGTACTCCTTTGAGTCGATAACTTCCGTAACACCTGCAAAATACGGTATAGTTATATAGCCCCTTAAGTTACTTTCATCCCCACAATTTTTTTAAATTTAAAAAAATACTTAACTATGTTGATGAGGGCCGGTTGTATCAATTTTCAACGACAACCCTTTTTCGTAAGAATTCGTAAGATACAAGCGGCCCTTGGCGAAGAAAACTTTGAGGGTTTCCTTCTGAAGCTACCGCTGGCAGCTCGCTCCTCAATCATTGTTTTACTAATCTGCGATATTCTCAATTGTTTCAGGTAACGGTGCCACGATTCCCGGTGGTTCTCAAGATTGGGCACGCGCACGGTGGAGTGGGGAAGGTCAAGGTGGAGAACAACTCCGATTTCCAGGTGAGCGACATTCAAGAAAATGTATTTTTGCTCACGGCTGAATGCACTTGCGCAATATAGAATAAACAAATGCAATTTGCAATGCATATAGGTGTGACAATTTAATTCTCGAAATGCTCGCGAAGTAACTCGCTCACCCGTAACGTAATTATGTCCAAATCACGTAGTATTTGTATTTTAACATGCTTGAACTAATACGTGCCTAAATTTGAAGCAGATAGAGCCAGTTTTTAAGCTATTTGGAAGGTAATAGCTACCTGCGTATCCACTTTGGTGTAAAAATGGACCACCGAAATTAAGACTAATCATAAAACGCTGAATTTGAGATACTTTCTGACCAAAAATCGTTTACCCAAATGTATAATTCTGCATATCCACATAATTTATGTTCCATGTGATTTCTGACTATTTCCAATGGAAAATCTGCGCTGAAAAGATGAAGATTTCCCAATATAACAGATTTCCCACAGAATCAATTACCCGTCAGTTTTCTGCAAAATGGGTTCTAGGCCTGCTTCCAGAAAAACAGAAAAATGGGAACGCCGTCTAAGGTCTAAGTTAGACGCGCGAAGGGAGTATTATGAAGGCGTTAATAGCCCCCAGTGTACACTTCCACGCGTATATTAAAGGAGTATTCCAAGAGTCAAATTGTCTCACCTCGTACACGCCTTTAGCCCATCCGCCTCTCATTTATTTTTGTTATAAGATGTTGTTTTATAACATTTTATTCAACCACTAAAAATTGTCACTACTTTCCTATTGTCCTAAAAAAAACACTTTTTCATTTAATAATATAACATCATCCAGTCATCATAAAGAAGACAGACACAAGTTTACAAACTCAGGCAGACGGATTAATACATTCGATGGTCTAATATCACAAAAATATATGTGCATTAAAATTTTGGTTCATTAGTAAGGAAGAGATGAAACTAAATATTTATTTTCCATTATTTACACGATGTAGCAAATTCTTGTGTTCATCGGTAAAACTTGTATTTGATAACTCAACTTGGAATACAAATAAATAACTGATATTTATAACAGCTACAATTTTTAATTAAAAATGAGCGTAAATTAAAATGTGAAATTAAACAACATTTTAATTAGCTAGAAATTAATCCTTAACATTGAAAAAAGATATTTTCCTCTCCCCTAAGCACTTAACAATTTAGATATGTTTTTGTGTTACTATGCCATCGAATTCACCCGCGAATCTGAAGAGTGCACCTGAAATGGAAAATTTTGAATGAATTTGTATATCTAGGCTAATTTCCTGGCTGCAACCAATACCGATTGAGATTTCAGTGCAAATTGTTGATTGTTTACAGGATATGGCTGGAGTGGTCGCCATTTCTGGTTCCTACTGTACCGTGGAGCCCTACATCGACGCCAAGTTCGATATTCACGTTCAAAAAATTGGCTCCAACTACAAAGCTTTCATGTAAATATTATTGTTTATTTAACTACTAACTCCCCCATTACGTAGCTGTGTAGCGGAATACTAACTCTAAATCAAAATAGAGAGAGAGGTCACTAAGTTTAATGACCTTTTTATTTCATCAGCATCAGAACAACGACCGGTAAATAATGTAAAGCATACACGAAATTTTACATCTTTTTGACCGCACCTTGGCAACTTTAATAGCTAATAGTTTTTTGCTAAACACTGGCATCTGAGTGAATGTATCATGTTATTATATTCAATGAAGTCATAGCTAATATTGTTTATGATTTAGATTTTGAAAATGATCGCTGAAATGACTCATGAAGTAAAATAGATTTCTATGTAGGTTTTCACAAATTAAATGGTATTTTTGCGCTAGTGCCAACCGGTACATAATATGTAGAGTGCTGTCAAAGGTCATAAGATCTGCTGACGCGAATATCTTTTATTTTGAACTATACGAATAATAATAACATCATTCATTTAATCGGTACACATATCTGATGCAGGGCCGGCCTGGAAAATGCGGTTTAGAATGCAAACTTTGAGCGCGGGGCCTTCTTAATTAATTATTTATTTATTCCTACTTCTCTTTATAAGGATGTAAAAAACGACCATATATTGCACAAATATTATAATACAAAATATACCCTATGGGGAAGTGATTGAGTTGATTGATTAAAATCATTATCCTAAGGTGCGATTGAAGACTGACTGAGAGATATTGTTTCTAAACTTCATTACACATAAGGATTCAATTGGATTAGTGTGCTTAGTAATGATAGCGTGTTCCTGAAACATGTAATACTTTTTTAATGTTAAATGATAATATATGACGACAAAAACATATAGATATAATATAGATCACACAAGACATAGTTAGCTCAAATTTTCATATATCCCATTTTCCGATACCGTGTATGCTTTATAGATGTAGAATTATGTAAAGTATAGAGAAAAAATGCTCGATGATCATATACTGCTTTTAGGAATATTTTTTTAGCGAATAGCTTTTATAGTATAAACAATTTTATAGGTAGGTAACGATGGAAAAATCAATAATTGCAATCGATTAAGATAAATATTGGTAATGATATAAGAATCGAGTAAGTACATGAAGACAAAAAATACGTAACTAATTTATTCACAAATCGTAAATGTATTTTAATTCCTAACATACAGACTTTGCTTTCATTATATTTTGTGGATACCGCGTTTTCAACAAAGTTTAAACGACCGGCCCCGCTCATGACGACCGACTGACCGATTCATGAGGAATCGACACAAAGAAATTCTACGCATTTCTACATCATACAGCATTCTACGCAGTATGCGTGATATATTTGTAATACGTTTGTTTTTATTCAATTAGTAAAACAATAAAAAGGTTTTCTGAATTAAGGTATAATCTGCATAGGAACCTATCATTCCGTGATGCTAATAATTTAACTTGGGCGGAAAGAACACAGCATGAGTAAACTGTTATAATACTCAAAATGCTGAAATCAGGCTGGGACCGAATACCTATATTAACAATTGTGAATTTGTATTTTAATTCAAAGTCAATCGAGCGCGAAGCCAGATGCGGCTTGCACACTGTACAGCTGCCTGCGTCCGGTCCTGGTCTAATGCACCGAGTGTTATTCAAACCAAATAGTTAATTTTCATATTAGGGGGAGTTTTCTTCATTCAGTTTTGAATAGTAAAAATAAAAACAAAAAATATTCTTTACACTCTGAAATGTTGATAGTTACGGAGTTAAGTGACATCAAAATTTCCATTTTTTCCAACATTTTTGGCTTATCTTTTGTAAAACGGTTGACTGCCATGAAAGTATATAGGTATGTAGAATATTAAAATTCATTCGCTTTGATACAAGTCAAATAAGATAATTAAAACCTTGAAGAAATTAGATTTTTTTGTACGATTTTTGTCATATTATTTGACTTGCGATGGATTTGAAATATTCCTGTATTAATAGTCCAACATTTTACAGAAAACAAATTAGAAATATTGAGAAAAATGCAAAGTTTAATGTCCGTAACTGTCAAAAATTCACCCAAAGTGTACGGAATATTTTCTTTTCAAGATTTAATGAGGAAAACTCTCCAGCAGTTTTTGATACAAGCGAAGAGCCCTGTTTTTGTGGGCTGTTAACCAAAGATTTCACAATAAATCCAGAGTTCTGTTCCGTTATTCTCAGGAATAATTGTAAATATGCTCAATGCATCGGATCGTCACCACTGTCGGATTTAGAGTCGCGCGTGTCTCAATTACGAGGGCCCCCGTATCACTGGGCAATATAGCAAGGAAGTAAAAACCGGAAATAATTAAAAAAATAACGCCTATACTTCGGTCGTCGAAAAGAGAGATTTTCGTACATTGACCCTACGCTACTTACCCTACACGCATTCGTACAATTAAGTTGCTGTCACGCTCGCTCGCTGTACCTGTGCGAGCGTGACAGCAACATAATTGTACGCGTGCGACAAGGAACGTAGCGTAGGGTCAATGTACGAAAATCTCTCTTTTCGGCGACCGTAGTTTAGAGACATTGTAGCTCCAAAAATACGTGCAGATGTGATGAGTTAGTTATTCAAGATTTTGCTTCCATATTTCCGCCTGTATTCGGGATAGCAATAAAGCATGAATAAAATTATTTATGATAAAATTGACGTAATGAAATATAAATATAGATGTATTTCGTCTTAAGGTGACTCGAATGTAAATAGTGCACTGCCTTCCCTAGTTCCCTTTATCTTGTAGGAAGTATAATCATTTTGAGGAACTTTGGTCTTCAAAACTCTGAAGTCAGTCAAGGGCCCCAAAACGACAAGTCGATGGAGACAGGCCCCTGCACTCTAAATCCACCCCTAATCATCGCAATAGAGTCCCGTAAAACGCGTCCGCTCCAGATGAATACATTTTAAATACGGACATCAAATACAGTTATTTATAATTTTATGGAATACCCACAATCAAATATATTGTATTAAAGTGATGAATACAAATTAGACCGTTGCCCTATTTACTTTTCGCTAACTTAGTGTTCATTGCGCCTGCGTTTATTTATGATTTAGCTCCAACCACTCGAGACACATTTCCAGTGATGCAACATTCCGAGCACTTCGAAGAATGTTCCGAAGATTTCCGCCATCTATTTATTATGCATACGAAGCTTTAAAATATCTGCTTATATAGAGCGTGATAGCAAAATAATGTTACCAGCTATACCGGAATAAATTAATGATGCTATAATAAGATTTTAAAAGGACGATCGTTTCAAAAAGAATGACTGTTTGAAATAGTCTATTTTTAAGGTATTCACAAAGTTAGAAGGTAGATCGACATAAAAATATGTGAGTATTTTATCAATTGGTTGAGCAACTTTGTAGATTGACATTTTGAAAAAATAATTTTATTATTAAAGTAGATTAAAACAAATAATATTTTTTTTTAATATGTGAATAGATTGATATAATTATTTATTAAGATAAATTATATAAGTCTCGCAGAAAAAAGCTATTTATATGTAAAACGGTATGGAAATCTTTATAAGGTGGCCCAGAGCTTATGACCTATATGAGCTGGATTAGGTGATCATTATGATGATCATATGTTATTATTTTTTTTAACCAAACAGGTCATTTTACAAGCGCACGAATAATACATATCCTACGTATATATTAATCAAATACCCACAACTTCATGCACAAAAAAATACAAATTCACTTAATTGTATAGATAACACTATCATTTTTGTTTAATTGAAATGTGGAAAGCTTTTAAATATATATTTGCAAACATAATTGTAATGTAACGCTATAATTTTATTTAAGAAATGCATTTTATTTCTACATGCATAAAATCATTTAATTACCGAGACTATGTTTATGCGGAGAAGATTCAGTACATCATTTCGTATCAATCATCGTCAGTCCCGTATTTCGTTGTTCCCGTTTATAAATGACTGGAGTTTAACTGTTAAGTTTAACTCTTAATTTTAATTGTGACTATTAATTTTGTTAATGTATATTATAGATATCACAGAGACGAAACTGTATTTATTATGGGAAAGTAGGTATAGAAGTCATTTGGGTGTACATAGGACTTATGACCTATCTTTATGGTTGGCTTAAGTGATCACTTTACACAATGTAACATTCGCCATTTCCACCCATGATAGAATATACCATGCTTATTCATTTTTTGGAAGTTGTATATATGTTCAAATTGCGTGGAAAGCTTTCACATATGAGTTGTAAGCGCCTTTCCATGCGGCCTGTACAAAGCCATTTTCATTCCCCTAAATCCCCACAGATGTCGCTAATGAGAAAATCTACAATTAATTTTTACGGAATTTTGAGAGCAATATACTTTATTGTGTAATGAAATTCATCCGAATTACTTGCATTACACTAGGATACGCCAGGAAATATTATTTCCAATTTTTGTTAAATTCCTTTTTACCAGTATTTACAATTCAGAATATTTTGAGTTTGTTCAAATCTTTCAGAACAGTGCTGGATTTATGTCACAGATTTTAATTGATTAATAATGTCTCTGCGACATAAATCCAGCACTGTTCTGAAAGATTTGAACAAACTCAAAATATTCTGAATTAATTTTGTTAATAGAAAGATTGTTTTCGCACTCGCATTTTTATTTTTTCAACTGTATGTATTTATATAATAGTCTAAAACTCGTTATCCTATTGAAACGGGCGAAATGTGACAGCTTTCACGTTCTTGTAAATACAATAATAATAAATAAAATTATAGCACACCTTTTTCGATTTCCAGGCGTAAATCAATTTCTGGCAACTGGAAGACCAACCAGGGATCCGCTATGCTGGAACAGCTAGCCATGGCTGAAAGATACAAGACCTGGATTGACGAGGTAAAGTTGCGTTCGATGTCATAATTTTTTATTTGTAATAATATTGTATGAGATAAGTTTTGCCTAGCAACCCACAGGGCATAGAAGCAGATACTCTAAGAGCCAGCGACCGCCAAACTTACGTAATAGTATAAAACCTGAAATATTTTCTGTAGAGTACGTTACAGTAGGTAAGACGTTTTAGATATTATGACATTTGAGTTCGGGGATTTTGGCAGATAGCGGATAATACACGTAAAAAAAAAAGTGTCAGTAAAACGTTAAAATATATGTCAGGTAATATTGTTAAATAGTGGCCCGAATAAAATATATTAAATTCAGATTTCTTACAATAATATTAATGACAATTTTATTTCTAGCATTATATTAGCTACTCGCGAGAGGAAACTGTAATAACTACATATAAAACTTTAATGGGGCTAAAAATAAAGCATTGAAAAACGTTAACATACAACATTTATACAAATAAAATATTTAAAAAAGTAACCCATAAAAACCAAGTTTTTATTATACTCCCTTTCTTTGTAAAATATAACAACAATTAAAGACGAATTAAAACATATAACATAACACTAAACTTACAGTAATTTAATATGTTTCTAAAATTTCAGATGTTTTGAGCTTTGATAAGACACTTCATGCTTTGAAGATTAAATTCTAAAAACATTTTCAGTCAATTTAGATTTTCGACATTCGTAGTGAAGTACCTATTATGTATACCGACGGAGTAATTCAAATTTAGAAAATATTCCGCGACGTTATCGGGCCGCCGTTGCTAGTAAGCAAACTTTCCTAATGATTCTAATTTGAAAAAAACAATAAAATTTCTAAAAATACGAAATTATACTATAATTATTAATTTTTTTTAACGAAAATTTTATAGATCTTCTTGATCGTCGCCACGAGTCTACTTGCCAAGTTACAGCTCGATTGGATCACGGAAAAAGGGTTAAAAATCGATCCAAAGTTTTTTCACCCGGCAAGCCGGCAAGCAAGCAGACGCCACGAGTTAATATAAAGGGAGTAAAAAGATAGAAACTCTCAGAAAACTCGAGTTTGAATAAATAGCAGCTAAGGAAAGTTTTGACTATGTTTTTCATATTTTTTACCAAATCAAATTCGCTTTTAACGTGACACAATACGTAATTGATAAATAGTAGCTTGAATGGCCGTTAAATATGGGCGGACGTAGTCATTTTAATTAATGTAATTTATTATAAGATGACAAACTTTGTTATTTATTTTTATATGATATAAAGATCAAAAAATATAAATCCTCTTTAGTTTCAGACTATAAGCTACTGGCCACCTAGCGAAAAATTATGGAAGCTTTTAGAAGAATGGTTAAAAATGATTCTAGGTTCGAGTAAATGATATTTATAATGTTGGGAGATGCGTATTTTTTATTAAAAATCTTGTGGGTGAGAAAATGTGAAAATAAAACTGTCAAAAGTAAAATCCTAAATTATGTTACTGAGAGGTTGCAGCGAAATTATATGAATTGCTTGGGTTTGATTAAGGCGATCGTCTAGCAGAATGAGCAAATTTCACCATTTTTTCTCATACCTTCTCTTTCGTTTTTTATCACATTTTTGTAGGAACATATCTAATTTAAAAAATTTATTCATCAGGTTACATATATTTTAAATACGAATATCTTATTAAAATGTCATAAACTAAATTAAATAATTGATTAATAAATTACCAAACCTTCGATGTTTTAAAAATGAAGAAAATGGCTCCACTTTGTGGGCCTTTTATGACTGAACGGCGTGTGAGATGTCTTTTTTATTCTATAATATTACAAAGTTAACGATTATCTTAAATTTGTTACAATTATAGAAAAATCTGTTAATACGTTTACATGCAATTTACGTTTTAAAAAATACTGTTTTTTAAAAATTTTTTACTTTTTTGTGGATCTTTTTCAACTCTTTTTACATGGTTGACAACTTTTTTACTTCAATAGTCAAAAGAATAGATATTATAATTTTACAATAAAAACAAAAAAAAAATCAAAATCTTTATCGATATTCCTGATTTTAGATATTTAATCAAGACGCAACGTATTTATGACACAATACGCAGTGCCTTGATTAAATAGCTAAAATCTGAAATCGAGAATAATTTTTTGATTTTTTTGTATTAATTTTAAAATAAAAATGTCTATTCCTTTAATTTATTAAAGAAAAAAAGTTATAAACTATTTTAAAAGGATCGCAAAAAATACACAAAAAATAAAAATAATTTAAAAAACAGTATTTTTTAAAACATAAATTGCATGTAAACGTATTAACAGATTTTTCTATAATTGTAACAAATTTAAGATAATCGTTAACTTTGTAATATTATAGAATAAAAAAAACATCTCACACGCCGTTCAGTCATAAAAGGCCCACAAAGTGGAGCCATTTTCTTCATTTTTAAAACATCGAAGGTTTGGTAATTTATTAATCAATTATTTAATTTAGTTTATGACATTTTAATAAAATATTCGTATTTAAAATATATGTAACCTGATGAATAAATTTTTAAAATTAGATATGTTCCTACAAAAATGTGATAAAAAACGCAAGAGAAGATATGAGAAAAAATTGTGAAATTTGCTCATTCTGCTAGACGATCGCCTTAAATACTTTCGGAAGAAAAGTCATTGACATTTTAGCTTGATGAATTATTGGTATAACAAAAGACCAATTGCAGGTGAGTGAGCTGTTTGGTGGGCTAGAGATCTGCGCCCTCGAAGTGGTGGTCGCAAAGGATGGCCGGGAATACATTATCGAGGTGAATGACAGCGCTCTCTCCCTGATGGGAGAATCACAAGAGGACGATCGTCGCCATATTGCTGATCTAGTCACACATAGAATGCAGGTAAATACTTAAAGTGTTATTTTGAAGCGCATCAGACCAGAGAAAAGAGATCAAATATTATAGGCTGCTCAATACTGGTTTTAAAACTTTCCTGGTAATACGCAAATTGTAGAGTTAGCTTATTAGAATCTGGGTCGGTGTTGAAATAAGCCTGACTGAAAAAAATATTATGAGTATGAGTAATTCCCCAAAAGTGGCAGATTGCTTCAGCAGATTTAAGATAGGTAAGATTGGTAATCTCCGGTGACAGAGCTTCCCAAAAGAAGAAAGATTTAACTCTTTCATTGCTGACAAAATATGTCATAATATTGATATAATTAACGGATCAATTCAAACTGACAGAGTGTTGAGTTTAGAAACGACTCAAAACTACTGTGCTCTACATGTTTAAAACGAAAAAGGGGGCAACGCACCTAGCGCGGTGTGCGCGAGTCGATCATATTAAATTCAACGCACATTGCGCAGTGTCAGCAATGAACTGGTTTATTAATTAATAATTTTTATTATTAATCATTAATTTATTAATCATTCTTATTATGTCACATAAACAAAAAATTAGTCACATTGAATTTGATCAACCGTCATTTACTAATTTTGTATTATTATAGAGCACCTGCCGCCCCGGCGCTTCCGCTGCCCCTCCTCGCACGGGATCCCGCGCCGGCTCTGTGACCTCTCCTACAGAGGAACGTCCGCCAGGAGGACCCCCCTCTGGGCCCCCTCCAGTAGGGCCACTGGGAGGTCCCCCGGCCTCCTCAGCAGTGGGGTCTGGGAGTGGAGAGAGGCCCCTACCACCAATACCAGCTGAGCCAGACCATCCTCCTCCTGGTAACCCACCCCTATCGGCGGTAGGAAGGAGGGACTCACAAGGTTCAAATTTTTATTTTTATTTCAATCATCAATGTTTTTTCAATAATTTTTTTAATTGGGTACATACCTAATTTCAGTTAACGTTTAGTTTTAAGTCTGATTTCTTGAAGCATTATGATGATTTTATACGCTTGCTCTATTCCTCTCTCAACCTTCCTTTTGTCAAATGAATGGTTGCAGTAAAATAGGCACTAAGTACCAAAATTTCATTCTTCAAACTAAGTATGTAGCTTGGTTCTATATGACATTGCCACTAATCCCAGTAACGCATTACGTCCCTGCAATGTTGCATTTAGCCGTTATGCTTGTTTGAATATCGCGACTTCGCTAAGTATCATGGCGTATTATTTTAAAAACGGCACTAAGTGCCGTGGCCCGCTGACTTCAGATTGTATTAAAATGGCTGACCAAGTAGGGAGCGTGTCAGGTAGCTCCCCATACAAACAACAAGGAAAAGGTGTTATGTGTAAAGAATACAGTACAAATAAAAGAAGAAAAACACAAGGCCTGGAATATAAATCAACAACAAAAATGAGGTATGATATATTTTGTTTTTAAACGTTTGATTTTGGTAAGTATCTGAACCGGTACTGAACTTTAGTGGCACATCACCAGACCAGTTTGCTGTTTGAATATGCTTGGGGTACTTACCTAATGTTAAACTACACAAAGTTTGGACTTAGTGCCGTTCATAGGAAAGAGCACTGGGTACTTGGGAGTTGTTTCAAATGTATATTTCGCAACTTTATTACAGGAAACACAGAATACTATTTCTTCTAGTTTTTATGTAGAAAAGACAGGTAAGATGTATAGTATAGATTTTTCAAAAAAAATGTCATAAAAACTTATATATTACATTTTTATTCACTATTTCTTGTTTTCCTCGGCTTGTCGGTCATGGTACTTAGTGCGTAATTTGATTCAACCATTCAAATACCCATTGTTCTGTTTATTTTACCTTTGAATTAATGAATATGTATAATTTAATTACATATGTACTTTGCTGGTGGCTAGGAGTAGGAACATATACATACTTATTATATTTAGAGGCACTTATTACATTTTAATTTACAAAAAAGATGACCCATGGCTTGTGTGTTTATATTTTTTTTATAAAAGAGAATAAACTCACATTCTAAATTATCCGGGATGGATGGTTATAAAAAATCCTGGGTAATCTAATTGCCTAGTGTCCGAAATTCTTGCATATGTGTTTATGCATAAAAAAAATGTCACTGGTATGTTGTTAGGGTTGTCAAATATTTTTTTTGCACAATTATTACTTACTTCATTAAAAAACAACAAAAAAAAAAGAACTGGAATTACTGAAAGAAGGTAAAGAGAAATATTTTAGATAGTATGGTTGATTTTTGTACAGAAATCAACTCACATTTCTCTTCATCATTATTGACACACGTTGTGCAGTACAGCATGTATCACCCAACCTTGGTTAATTTTTTCATCAATCCGTTTTTATCGTTTCATTATTATTATGAAGATCATTTCCAATCCGGTTTTAATAATATCGTAAATTTGCTCTGGTACGAGATCATTGGTTCCACAAATACTCGAAACTTTCTAAATTTGTGAATACTTCGAAACATGAATTCTCATGCTCCTGCTTCATCGCTACCTAATTTTTTGTCTTTAACAACAATTTGTTGTATGCCTTGTCTCTTTTAAAACCACTTTTACCATAAAAAAATTGTTTTAAGAGATCTCTTATCGAACACTACAGATACAGACATGTATCAGAAAGAGAAACTGAAACAGAAACTGGACAGAAACTGACGTTTCTGACTCTAAACATGTGTTTGGTCATTATGAACTGTGAAATATTTCCGTTTAAAAAAAAATTCAATGACTTTCGAAATTCTTCCAGGATAATCCGTATCACAGATAATCCAATCCCGAAGAGTCTACTCTTGTCTGTCAAGAATTATAATATCTGAATTGCTTTAAAAAAAGTTTAAATTAATTCTTTTGATTTTCAGCATCCCAAAGTTCAACAGTGAGCTCCACTTCTGCACCCCGGGTTCCTGATGTACCTCAACGCACAGGCTTTTCTCGCCAAGGTTCCCTCTCGGCCTCTGTTGCCGAAGATGCCGAGGATACTATGAAGAACCTTCGCAAGACCTTTGCTGGTATTTTTGGTGATATGTAAAACTTCTCATTTTTTCACACAGAGAGCAGAATGCGGAATTTTGTGCGCAAGCAAAATTTGAGGCTGATTTTAAAATCAAGTTCAAAGCATTTTCATTAATTAATAATCTAAGATCATAAAAGGTTTGCTGTGGTATCCCACATGGAATATCGACGTTGTCATGGGCAACGACAAACTTTTTAAACCTGTGAATTTTTATTGGTTAAATCTCAATCCCTGATATTGATATCATACATTAAATAATATCATTCAAATGGCAATCGACATAGAATGTCCAAACTCAAACATGCGTTAAGTGGAATATTTTTATAAAATAATTGTTTTTTATTCCAGTAGGAACATTAATATTATTCCCCTGTATGATTAGCTTCCATCAAACATGTCGGTTCTTAATTAAAGTAAGAATATTACATACTATTAACTATTCTGCGTAATCTTGAATACAATATTTATTTAGATAATTTTGTATTTATTATTTTGTTTAAGAAAAATTTATGAGATTTCGTGTTAAAATTTGGTTAAACCTAATATATAATTTATAAATACATTAGAACATGAAAATTTAATAGTTATTGTGTTATTAATAAACATTTATAAATGTATTATTCATAATTATATGTAACTATATTGATTTTTTTATGAAGTATTAGTAATAAAGTAATCTTTTTGATGAATATTAATTGTTTCTTGTTGTCGTTAAGTAATAAAATGTTTTCAAGATAGTTTTAATTATAATTTAAAATAATGTAACATAATATTATACATAAATATATAATTATTAATTATTACAGGTGCGTTCTAAATAAAGTCAGACATGTTAAATATTGTGGCTGGACTGCTCATGAATCTCTTTATTTCTATATTTTTTGCTTCCTTTATTCCTTTAGATATTAAATGCGATTTTATTCATATAACAGTCTGTGATTTATTTATGACAATACTCATTTTTTATTAACTCAACTAGCCAGGAAATTAAAAATGTTTCTAAAGAAAAATATTAAACAATTTATATTTCAACAATTTGAAATCTTGCATCGCTTAAATAGCTTGAAAAAATTAAAAAATTAAATTCAACTCTATCATTCAGTCATTTCTAAAAAAACAATTAATTGGTGATGATCAATATCAGCAAAATAAAAATTTCACAGGAATTATCAACATTTTGTGAAATGGCAATTCTGGATTTCTGAAAAGGCATTTTTTATGATGTTGATGTAACAAAAATGTTTCTGTTGAATTATTTTGTGTTAACTGGCTGGTTTACTGCAAATTTTTTTTACGTAAAATTGATTCAGCATTTAAAATTTACATAGAATAATTATTTAGTTGTAGTAGTTTTGCACTACGTAATACTAAAAATATTTTTTGTAATATGATAGTTAACTTTGAGAAATTGCCCAATGTACCTGCATCAGATTTGGAAGGTTACACAAATAGCAATTTTCCAACAGAGAGCATCATAACCATGAAAATATTGGTTAATGGTGTCAATGTTGTACAATGTACAGTCTTTAGTTATAATTATGTCATCACACGTCGTGTCATGATGGAATGACATGAAGAAAAGTGATTCTGGTTATTCAGATCTGGTCGATTCAATTCAACTGTTACAAATGTATTCAAGATTCATGTCCACTGTGTCATAAAGTGAAGGAATTTTGTTCACGTATTAAATTTAAAAAAATATTATTGATTTTCATTGGACTCAGTTTTTACTCTAAAATTGTTCTTGACGAAAATTCACAAACTTATATGGGATATTATTCTGTTAAAAAATACATACACATACATACAAATATACAGTTATCATACAATGAAGGACTCAAAAGGACCTTCATAAATTTATTATTAATTATTTTGATCCAAATAATGAAAAAGATGCTGAATAATAATATAAATGCTGTATTGAGATTGACGGAGATTAATTTTAAGTGTTATTCTTTGTACTTTATCGATGAGTGCAGGCTTTCTCTGTTTGTGTTATTTGTTGTGCTTTTAATGCTAGCTTTATTCTTGTAGATATTAAGAAACAAATTATATTAAACCGACAATACTGTTTCTAATCTAATTCATGTTTATTTTTGCTGTCATCTTAGAGTAATGTGTTTTATTAGAATAGTCTCCAAAATATTACCCCCGTTGGAGTGAATATCTTTTAAATAGTACTAGCAGTGAATTTATTTACTACTAGTATAAATTTATATAGTAGTAAACTTTTAAAAATTAATCAAACAATTTTTTTTAAACTTTTGATTTTTGTTATCGTGATACTATGGATTTTAGTTTAAACAGCTTGCATTTCTTCATTCCGGGTATTTTATATAAAATATTTGTTCCACACTTTCTCAGAAATTGTTATCAGAATCCTAGATATTGACTAACAATTGAAGTCTAAGGATTGCTATATACAGAGTGGTACAAAATATATGGTACAAATGAATGTTGAAACTTCTTTTTGGAAAAATTTTGCAATGCCCAATTTAATAATTAATTACTTAACAGGTGAGCTAATGAATTTATCTTAAAAAACAGAGAGTATAACTGTCAAGCATTCATGAAGACCAATTTCAACATAGAAATTAGTATTTTTTATAGAATCAACATATTCCTAGTCACTTGTACAATGTATTTTGTAACAGTTTGTATGTATGTTGATTAATTTATTGTTGTTTTGATGTCTTGAATTAAAAGTAAGGTCTCAAACATTGTACAGTGACAAAATACATGGCTAATTATACCCCCTTGGTCAGACTATTTTACTATGTATTAATTAAAAATGTGCAACCAAAATGTTGCTGCATATACAAATACCTACATATATTAATTTTACTGAAATTTTTTCTTTATATTTGCTCATGGTGTAATTTTGATAAAATCTTTTGTTATTCTTAATTTACATGTATATTGAAGAGTAAACAGTAGAAAATTTGTTATAACATGACTTTGATAAAAGTATCAACAAAAGACAAGTAACTAGTCCTTGTTAATTAATTTTAATAAGTATATTATGTAGGTTCGTTGAATAAAAATGATTAAGTATTATATTATACATAATATAACATTTAACTGTATCATCACCATTGTCTATACATTACATAAATATACCAAAGAAATGTGCATTAATAAATACATAATGTTTCTACATTTTTATTATATATGAATGTCGTTTTGTCGTCAAATACTAGTCATCAGTAGATTGTTTCTCGTCAACGCTTAGCAAGAAATAGATTGTTATCACATAGATTTCTTACAACGAAATAAATAAATTTGAGTCATATTAAAGTGTAGAATAAGTGTGAGATTGGTACCTTTATTAAAAATATCTGTAACTTTTATAATCATTTAAATTAAATCTTTATACCAATGAATGTTTTTGATAAAAATGAAAAGGTATGGAATGTTAAATGGGTCACATTTGATTAATTGATTCTTGTTAAAAGAATTGCATGAATAAATTATCAAAAACGATATGCATTACAGATTTTTTTATTGGCATATATTATTACATACATATTATTGAAAATTTCCTGACAATTCGCATTGTACTTTTTGCATTTTACTTTATTTTTGAATTTGATCCTAATTTGTAAATTTATTTATAAAATTATGCAGCAGTGCAGCAATTGCAGCAAAGCAACCCATGCAGATTGTAATTAGTGACCTTTATTTTGGTCAACCTTAACAATCCTCTAATCACCTTAACAATCCACAGAGAATGATGCTGGTTAGCATTCTCAAAAATATTTTGCTACTTTTATAGGCCCCCGTTTGGAGGGTCCTCGTATGATGGAGAGTTACTATGCCTGTGCTTAAACGAACCACAAACTGTGTGTTCATACATATCCGTAGTCTATGTTTAAGTACATAATGTATTATGTAGCTATTCCCAAATTGAACCGTAAATTTAATCAACAATGTTATACCATTACGTAGTCTACAAAATATTACCCTCATATATCTTATAAATTCTCCTCTGTATCCTCTATATGTCAGCACAATGATAAGTAATTTTAAATCACTGCTTAAAATCGTGGAATATAAATTTTACACTGGTAAGGGCTTACAGCTTTGATATGAGAAACTGGTAAGAATTCATTTTATTTACCTCACAACTCAAAATGGTTTTTGCTCGGTGTTGGATTAGTGCTGTATTAAGGTATTGTTATATAAAAGAACTTTCGATTACGACACAAATTATTGACATTGAAAATTATGTAGATATAATATATTTAATTATTTAATGCAGGTACTTCAATTTTATAAAATGAAAACACACTCATAATTTTATCATGAAATAGATGCTATCGTTTTCCGCTCTGGGAACGTATTTCATACTGATTATTTCGGTAGAAAGGTAATCATAGAAAAAAATTTACATAATGATGAAATGTTAAATGAATATTTTGTGATCATATATTTTCATTTCACATAGAAAATACTAATTCATTTTACATGGAGTAACTTTTTGTAATAATATTGTGCCAATCTATGATCTCTTATGAAGAAATTAATCAAGGTATGTACTTGCAGAAACTGATTTAAACTGTAGTAGTACAATTGTGATGGTTTTCTATAAAGTTCCTTTGTTTTATAATTAAATTTTTAGGAATCAAAGGATTTTTAAAAATTTATATTTATATTCATTGATTCATTTAAGGTGGATTTCGATAGAAATACCGCCTATTGCAGAAGGCCTCTGCAAACGACCTCTGGTCTTTCTTCTCAAAAGGATGCATTATCAAGCTTTAAAGCTTTGACTAAATAAATTAATAAAGCTTTGACTACCTGTAAAATGGACTTTTTCTGACACAACACTTTTCTATGAAACATGCGATGTATATTTACTGTTGAGCACCAATCCTGAATCGAGCAAATCTAATCCTCTGAGCCATGTACCGTAACATTTGCTTTTCGCCTAACCATTTTCAGTTATAAGATGTTGGAGCCCGAATTGTTATTGAAAGATTGGTATTATATTTTTCTGGTTCACAATTGATAGATCGTGTAACATTTCCATGGAGGAGACAATTAAATAAGGCGTTGTTGTTGCTATATAAAATGTGTACGCATATTTGTTAGTATTTCAAAAAAGGGCAGAAACAGGTGTCGAGATTATTAATAATTATTTTTAAAAAATTTCTTCCTAATGGCTATGTTCTTATAATGCAATAATTAGTAATTAAATAATTAGATATTTATTTGAAAGTACCTTCATTTTGTTACTTTTCTTTTCAAATAATCTCGGAAACTTTTTTCTGTTCCTTTAATTACAATTATGCCATCTTACGTAAGTGGATGTTACATTATATTATATTCTATAAAATTATATTATATGATATGAAATAAATGCGATATTATTATAAAACTGTTTTAATTCAGCAGTAATTATAAAACAATTTCCTCAGTCGTATTGTTTATTAACGGTTACATTGCTGTTTACAAATAAATAAACACAGATAAATTCTGAATTGGGTACAATTTTCATTCCAAGATCTAAATGGCGAGTGTTCCATGTCATGGCTCAAAGTAAAAGATTCAAAATTAAATTTATACAGTTTGAGAAATTCAGAATCTCCATCTTTACATATTCGCCTTACTGTAAGGATGTTAGCAGGGCGCACTGTGAAAGCAATTTTCTCAGATGCTTAACAAATAAAAGCAATGTAGTTGCATGGTATTCCAGAGAGATGAATGTGAGTAACTAAGTGTGATATACAGTAATACCACGATAATTCAAAATTTACCATAATTCGAAATATTTTACTCACCCAAGCCCTATACGTTAATTTCATATTTGATAGACCCCAATAACTTGAAAATTCCGGTAATTTATAGTTTGAAATATTTTTAGACTCTTGCGCCATAAATCAATATATTTTAAGTCGCTTACTTGGAATATTTTTTATATTATATATAATATATATAAGAATATAAAAACTAATAATGCTTTTAATAAGACTTTTTGTGCAATTGTGATGAAATTTTAAAAATATATTTTGATTTTTTCGCAAGTGAAACAGCAAATATATATCAACATCGGCTACTTATAATTATAATTCGAAATGTTTTTTTTGGGTCCCTTAAATTTCTACTGTTATAATAAATAATGAATGCTTAGTGAAGGAGTTTATAAATTTGGCAAGTACTTTTACTGAAGACATTAGAATAATTTCACGTGAATACTCTGACAAATCTATATATGTATGCGGGTGAAGAATAAACAAACCAGGAGTGAATGTAGAATTGTTCGAAGCATGGTCAATAGAATTAAACCAAGGTCACTGAGGTGGTTTGATCATATGGAACGTAATTGCAGGGAGAATATGATCTTGTACTATGTAGATAGGTCAAAAACAAAACCATTTTCTAGACATCTTAAGATGTTGATTATGCAGAAGAATTTGTGGTGTTATGAATGATGTTTAATTTACATGGATAAAGATCAAGTTCAGAAAAAGCAATGCATAAACAATGCCTAAGGCAGGTTTATATATATATATATATAATATATATATTATATATATATATATATATATATATACTATATATATCTATATATATATAGATATATAAAGTATCTGACCGTAGATTTCTGTACAAAATGTCTTTCCTTACCCGTGTTAAACAGGAATTCCTCGAAGTCGTGGAAGGTTTGATGAATTTATTTACTCGATAACACAATTACAAGTTATACAGAATTACAATAATAAAGATAATGATAAAGACTCAACGGAACAGGGCCTCCGGCCTAAGCCGGAGACAGTTGAGATAGTGACATACCCGTACAGGGTGTTGGCTATTTTTATATGTTTTGGGAACAAAGAACTCTCTTGAAGTTTGGCTGTACTCGTGTTGGATGACCGCTGACAGTACTCGGTTGTTGACCCGCATCTCCATGCGCTTCTTTCCTTGGTATTTTGTCTGCTCAGCAATTTCGCTGCGGTTGTGTGTGTGCCCTCCATCTGCCTTTTGAAGCGCTCCTTCATTCATTTCGGCGCACATGTGTCGTGACCTAGATTGGTGGTTATGTATTTATGGAGTGAAACGCCATAGTGTTATGGCAACAGATTGACGATATATTACTTCTTTATTTAGGAAAATGTGACACTAGAGTTTTTTCAAATGTATGGTGATGGGTCCTTGGCAGTGTTTAGAGAGCAGTTCCTGTACATACCCGCTGCAGCTAGTTGACTGCTAAATTTTTGTTGAATTGGAAAATAAACACTGGGAACTGTGTGGTTACCTGAAACAAGTGTAACAACTTGAAGAATTGTTTCAGGTCTTCAATAATGATCAGTTTTGTATTTTACACTTACAGTTCAGGAGCTTTAACTATTTTGGACCCAAATTACTTAATTGCATGCTTGATGAAATAAAGCACCTGGCTAACCACGATTTACAACCTAACCTAAAATACAAAATAAAACAGTGGATCCGAAACAAGGGGGGAGAGATGAAATAGGCACACTTACCCAAACACACTAATACACACTATAACCTCATATATGATATACTTCATGAAATACAAATAATTATTTTTACTATATATCTTCATACTATGCTTTGTATCTACATATATACTAATATAAACTACGCCTATCTCAATACAGATATTTCTAGTGAGACAGGCACAGTCTAGTAATAAACAAATAAAAAATAAAAATATTGTTCAGGGTAGCATTAATAAATTTTCTTTAATACTTAAAATGTAAAAACATTTTTTTATTCAATTAATAAGCAGTTAATGATGAAACATGACATTGATGAGATGTCATGGTTTGGTCATGTGAAACATATGAGCGGAAAGAGGATGGTAAAGATAATATATATAATATGAGGCAAATATTTAAAGATAACAAGAACACAGAGGGAAAGGAAGAAACTCCTGACTTTATCATATGAAATAAATATTACACATCTATTGAAAGCAACAGAGGGTATATGTCTTTATATATAAGCTTGCAATTGAGTTAGTGTGGGTACAGTGCGTAATACATGCATCGTTTCATTGTGTTAAATTTATGGATACGAGGGGGTGTATTAACGTAGAGTTTTAGTGTTGTGGTCTCACAACACAACAGCCCTGATGATGGAGCCCAACTATGTAAAAGTAGCCAGAATTGGCACATTTGAACAAATTTCAAATTTGATGTATTTATTATAAATTATGTTAAGTTTTATATACACTAGTGCTAATATGCTATGTACATAGTAATTACTGTGCAATAAGGGTAAATTTTAAAAAATCAATTCTGACTATTTTTGAGTTCGTAGTAATGCACAGTTAACAAAAATATCTATAAATAGCCAAAACCGTGTCATCCACGCTACATAATATTCTTCAGAGACGTATTTGTCAAAATGTACCGCAGGTCAGAAAACAGAACTTTAACGGTATCCGTTTACACTTATTGATTACGTATTACATTTTTGATTTGTTTGACTTTTCAAATAAAATAATTGGAGTCTAAAAAACTAACCCATAAAAACCAAGTTTTTATTTTATTCCGTTTCTCACTTGTATTGTTTTCAATTTGATATTCTATCAATATACCTCTTTCTTTAAGTTCATGTGGAAAATCTATTCCATGTATATTATTATCCTTAAAACTTATAGAATATCGAAAACGTAATAATTTGAATAAGGGGGCACGGCATCAGCGAAACCGTCTGATCGGACCCATGTCTCTAGTCAGACCAGTTGACTCAGGATTCGCGCCTTCTCCACGCGTCGGGCTCCATTTGTATTTTTTTCAATTTGAAAAAACTTAAAATTTCGAAAAATCCAAAAATTTTTTAAAGAAAGTTTGTTTTTAATTAATAATTTATCATCGCCATGAGTCTGCCTACAAAGTTTCCTACGGGAAAAGGGTAAAAAATCAATCCAAGACTTTTTTCGGCAGACAAGCAGACGCTTCGAGTGAAAAGAAAGGAAGTAAAAAAGTAACCCATAAAAACCAAGTTTTTACAATACTCCCTTTCTGTTTTCGGATTTCGTGTCTATCATATGCGTCGGAATCTCCATACAACTTGTATGAAAAAACCATTAAAAATTTGAAAAATCCAAAATTATACTATATTTTTTTTTAACGAAAATTTTATAGATCATTTTGATCGTTGCCACGAGTCTGCTTGCAAAGTTTCAGCTCGATTGGATCACGGGAAAAGGGTCAAAAATCGATCCAAAGTTTTTTCGTCAAGGAAACAAGCAAGCAGAAGCCACGAGTTAAAAGAAAGGAAGTAAAAAAAGTAACTCATAAAAACCAAGTTTTTATTATACTCCCTTTCTCATTTACTAGTGGAAACTGGTTTGGCGCTTAACCTACGCGTTGGGCTTCGGTCGGGCGAAACTACGAAAAAGGGAGTAATAAAAAATTTCCAAAAATCCAAAATTGTACTATAATCAGGTTTAGTGTTTACCAGACGCGTTGAAATATTTTCATACAACTTAGTAAGTTGTATGAAAAAACCATTAAAATATTTTAAAATGAAAAATTATACTATATTTATTTTATTTTTTTGATATATCTTCTTGATAATCGCCACGAGTCTGCTTGCAAAGTTTCAGCTCGATTGGATCACGGGAAAAGGGTTAAAAATCGATCTAAAGTTTTTTCGTCAAGGAAACAAGCAAGCAGACGCCACGGGTTAAAAGGAAGGAATTAAAAAGAGGCAAGTTATAATTTTAAGAAACTAGCACAGTGTGTGGAAAATGCGCATGATATTTAAAAAATGTTACATTTATGCTTTATACAGTAACACCTCGTTTATTCAAAATTCAAGGGAACCAAAAAAAAAACATTTTGAAGTATGCGGAACTCCGTTAATTCGAAATTCAAGGTAAAAAAAAATCGCAATGCGGTTTTGAAATTCGCCAAAAATCGTAAAACTCATGAAAAAAGCCTATAATTTCGTGAAAAACATCATATGAAAAAAATCATATCAAAAACGCAATATTTGTAATGCTAATTCAAAGTTCGCGACATTTCTATCGCTGAAATACCCGATATTGACATATTTATCGTTTTCAATTTTATTTGTTAAATTAAAAATTTTCATTTGTTAAATTAAAAAAATGAATAATGTGAACAAAATGTATTTTCAAGGGGCTAAAAATCATTTCGAATTACGAATTACCAGGGTTTTCGAATTATTGGCTTTAATCTACTATAAAATTAAAATTATGGGACTTTTGGGTTTAAAAAATTTTTAAATATCAGGGTTCGAATTAACGGTGTTTTACTGTGTTTAACAAATTAAGTTAAAAACAAAAACTTTATTTGTTTTGTGTGTTACTTTATTTGCAGTCACTTATTCATCAACATCTCTCAAGACCAGCCGTCAAAACAGTTGCAGTTTTTATTAGGAAGCAATAGCACCCGGTCTTTCTTATTGGAGACATAATCTTTCTGGATCTTTAAGGAATGTTAAAATAACATTAGCTTACCAGGGGCGTACCACCCATATTCGTTACTAGAAGTTCGGTAGAAAGGGTGCTGCTGCTTAGTTTGACTTCCATATCCTTGTAGTGCTTCTGAAATGCAATTTGGTAGGTGTTAGTAAATGTTCATTGATGAAACGTTAGTGTTAGTAAATCTGATATATACTATTGATGGATTTGGCGTTAACACTGTAGTGATTATTCGTGATGATCATTAAATTGGGTTTATATTTTGCTATTGATGAGAGAGTCTGTTAATCTCGAAACTTAAGTAAAATAAAAAATTACAAACAATATTTTTATATGTACTGAAACGTAATAAATGTTTACTTTTAAAAAAATGCTATAGTACCAAAAATATCGCTACATATCTTTGAACGCTGCACAACACTAGGAATGCCCCATCCCTAGTGTCATCCCTCATTGGATTCAGCTAGATTCATTTAAAAAATATGTTGATTGTCAGGTTTCGCGATGTAGAAACTTTTATATAATCTTGATGGTGTGCAGTACATCAACGTGGTTTTAAAATTTATTTAAAATTAAATTCACTACGGCAATAATATTCGTGCAACATTACTGATACCTACTTAATTAAGGAGGCATCTCTGAACCATTTTAAGCCGGGTGTTGTTAAAATTAAAAATTGTAACGAAAAAGATAACACACCGTTCGATTCTCCAGATGTGTACAGAGTACCATGCGATTGTGGAGCGTTCTACATAGGACAAACCAAACGCAATATCGCTACACGATTGAAGGAACATATTGGAGTAATTAAAAACAACAACTCCTATATATCGGCAATCTACGAACATGCATCCAAAAGGAATCTCTGTCACTTCATCAGATTTGACAAGGCAAAAATCTTATAAACAGAACCGCACCTTATACCCAGATTAGTGAGGGAGTCCATTGAAATATACAAACAATTTCAATAGATACGACAGTTACAAACTATCAAGTATTTGGCGCCCTGTTCTTACGACATTGATTCAAACCTTGAGAGACGTCGCAGTAAAATCCGCCGACGTAAATAATACATATTGCACACGGGCGACCTCTATTGTAGAAGAAGTGAACACTCCACAACAAAGTGCATACAATTTACGCCCGCGAAAGCAGTAATCAGTCCGACCTCCACCTGCGCGGGTAAAGTCGTCCCCCTGATGACGTTGAATAAGCATTCAACGAAACGTCGAGAGTCGTTTCTCGGAAAAACGTACGGTTCATACGCACATATTTACAGTTAATAAATTCGTAAATATTCTTTTCAATAAATAAGTTTTTCTAAAGTCAAGCTAGAAGTAGGTACCTGCGGGTAAATAAAATATGCTCTTATGTTTTAAATTTTTGTAATAAACTGTTATAATATTCCAAATCTACTTTCAGTTCCACCAAATGTAAAATCCACTAATTCCATTTACACATTATAGCGCCCTATCCATTCACTTTCAAGTCGATCCCACACACGATCCCACACCCTAGTCTCATGCATGTAATCGGTGGGGAAGGGAAAGGGGGAAAAGGTCAGATCACGCGAGCTCCTTCAGAGCCCAGTGTGTCCAAACTCTTCCAGTACGACACCCAGCTCGCGGATCTCGACACCAATGCACTCTAACCTCCCACTATCTTATAAGAACACAATTACTGGATACTGTGCACGGAGGGACAATTATTAATTCAGATAAATTATAGAAGTCTCAGGGAGACGAAGAATGAGAAGTGGAATTGATAAACGTTGCATTGTGTAAAGTGATCACCTAAGCCAGCTCATACAGGTCATAAGCCCTGGGCCATTCTTTAGAGACTCCCATACACGTTTGCCATATAATTATCTTCGTCTCTGCGAGATTTTTACAATTCCTCTTAATTACATCACCTTTTGTGATATAATTAAGACGGATTATAATAATTGTGATTAAACTCACGTAGACGTTAATGTTTTCACTTAACTTAATGATCTGATGTAGATATTTAAACAACTGCTCACATTATTATAACATTTGATCACGCCACACAATTGGCCCGATTCTGAAAATAACAATGTCTGGATCTTTAAGATCTTTATCCCAACACTTAATAGAAGATAATAAAAATTAAAAATAAACGAGACATAGCTTTACGTCGGTGTTTGTTTCTGTAAGTTTCTACACGAGATAGACATAGAGGGAGGGAGAAAGATGTAAATTGTTATCTGTCAAATGTCATGATGGGAAGATTTGAATACGCGGTAACGCGGTCATGACAAGTTTAGCCATGATATTTCATCTGGACGCTGTGGATGAAGAAATTAATACGTTTGTAAGAAACAATCTATCTTATATCATCTTTTAATACAGTGTATTTGAGCCGTAGAATTACAAAATCCGCTCTGGACATTTTTAATTTTTATTATCGTCTATTAAGTGTTGGGATAAAGATCTTAAAGATCCAGACATTGTTATTTTCAGAACACGGATGAATGAATGATATACAAATTTTCAAATTTACGAGTAAGTATAAAGCAATCAACTTTTGCTAACTACGTTGTGGATTATGTAGACCGCGTGATAGTAGCGTACGGCCACGTGGCTTTGCAACTGATAAAATTGTGATGAAAGTAAAAAATATTTTTTTATTTACAATTTTTAATTTTAAGTAGGTATACGTTACATCCTGATCGAAACATGTTGATAATTTAACAAAATAGTGATTTATACGAAGTATATTTAATAAGTTCTCAATATATTTAACACAAAAAATCCTATTAGTGGTCCGCGGGATTTAAAATTGTGAATCTAGTGGTCCGCGAGGTCCTAAAGATTGGCGACCGCTGTTTTAGAGTATTTATCATATTTTAATAATTTATACAAGTGATAATTATCTTTTACATATCACTCTCTTTAAAATGTTTTACAAATGGAAATAGAATTGCTGGAAATCAATTGAATTTGTGATTACTGTGATGGCAATTATCGTCCCCACCATTACCCAGGATTCATATTTAATTATAATTAAGAAGAGGGAGGGCTTTTGTTTTATGCAGACCCTAAATAACAACAATGTAAGCAGATGTTGAATCAGGCATGTGGAAGAATGAAATGTCTGGTGACTTTACTCGTATTTTCCTCAGTATCCTAAAATGCAACTGTACAAAATTTCGATTACATTCAATATAATACACATTTATATCAGGAGGATAAGGGTGACGCGGAAAGAGGGGAGGGTGTCTTTGTTTTAATTAAACGTCCTAAAGTGTATCTTTCCAAAATTTGGACGAATTGCATCCAATATAGCATCAATACACATTAATGTGGGAAAGAGTGAACGGGTGACCTGATAGAGGGGAGAAAGTCCTACAGAGTAGTAACTGCACGAAAATCTCACTAGCGCGAATCGATTGGCGCGAAAATTAATTAACGTGCTCAAGCCTGATGATACCATTTCCGGCTTTAAGTGGCTGATTAAAAAGTTAACGCGGTTATCGCTTCTGCGCGTGCGCGGTGGCCGCGACGGAGAGAGGGGAGAGTCTCTCTCTCTCTCTTTCTCCCTCTCTTCGCACTCACTGTCAATTGCCAGTGCAAATGTCAGCTGAAAGAAATGAAAATGTGATAAAACCACCCGCTTACCTCGGTACAAAGTAGTGAACTTCCGGGGAGATACCTAAAAGCAACCCAATTATAAACAAAAAAAATTGCTTGTTGTCTATTTATTTTAGCCATGACAAACAATTATTATCTTCGTACACTTACATAAAAAATAATAATATTGTAATTACGGTTAATTCTCGATAACGCATTTTAGTCAATAAAAATTAATTAATTGTTTTATTCTTTAATATTCTTTAGCTTTAATATACCTTATAAAGTTTTAATAACACACGCAACATAATTTACTTTAATTTGAATGTGTGAATGTATAAATAACAGCTGGCTGTAGCGTAGTAGATGGAATAGAGAAAGGATCGCTGAGATGCTTTTATATGAGCGAGGAGAGGATGGTAAAAAAAATAATGAAGCGAGTGTTGAAGGTAGCGGGAACAGAAGACTTCCGCGAATATTGGAAAACGTTAAAAGCTTCAATAATCGAAGAGTGCGCATGAGAAGATGTATGAATGTGTTCGAGGTTAAAGTGGTTTGTCAAGATAGCCTGGTAGTTTTTAAGCTTACCCTGGAAATGGCTAGAAGATTAGTTGGATAGTTTAATTATGAAATATTTTTGAAAAGGTAAGTATCATATGTGAAGTATGTTTTGAATAGTCACGGAGGATTACTTATTTAAAATGTACTGAATTATAAATTTTATACAGGGTTATTTGGAAAACATTAATAACCTCGCATGACTATATTCCTGCCTTGATTATGAGTCGAAAATGATCAAGCTATCATGAACGAACATCAATAGTTATGGAGATACGCGATATCAAAGTTTGCATTTTTTTCTATATTTCTGACTTATTTTTTGTAAAACGTTAGATTATCATTACAGTGACTTATATCGATTACGAAAAATTCATTCGTTTCAATACAAGTTAAATAAAATGATAAAAATCCTGAAAAAATTCCAATTGGAAAACATTCGAAGGTTATTATTTTTTTATTTGACTTGTATTAAAGGGAATGAACTTTTTATATTTGATGCAAATTACTGTAATTATAGTCCAACGTTTTACAAAAAATAAGTCAGAAATATTGAAAAAAAATGCAAACTTTGATTTCGCATGTCTCCATAACTATTGATATTCGGTCACGATAGCTTGAACATTTTCGACCCATAATCAAGGCAGGAATATAGTCCTGCGAGGTTATTAATGTTTTCCAAATAACCCTGTATATCTATCCCTTCCAAAATCATGTTTCTTATTAATTTTTAGGCTATAATTTTCTATAAAATCTCGAACTCGGTACATCTTAAATGAGTAATCCTCGATGATGACAGTTTTTTTTTGGATATTGCTGCCTTTGCTTTTACACCCCACATATAATAAACTACATACTATATTACAGGACTGATAAAAAGTCCGAAGACATATGCACCATCCTTCAAAACTAACGCAATTGATAATTTGTACGGGTTTAATTAAGAAAAAAAATGTAGGTACTCACCCAAACGGTCGTGTCTGTTCTGCGCCGAAGATAGTGTCCTCGCTTCTTCCGAATATCTTATTCTGCGCTCCTCCTTTTCGTCTTTCTGGGTGAACATTTCATTCACGCTCCCGTACTCACACATCTTCTCCACCATCCCTCTCAGCTTGTAATTCGGTTCCAGGAAATGGATTGTAAGAGATTTGATGAAAATTCTGGAAATGCTGCTTCGGCAAAGCGCAGCGACTTAGGGGAGGGGGGTGGGGGATATTGAAAACCGTTCCATGGCAACGATACTCCGTTTCCAGTGGTTTCCAGGTTGCGTGCTTTGATATTGTTTGACGACTAATTTGATTGCCGTATTGAATTTGCCGTTATCGAAGAGCACCTTTCACAGCTTACAATAAAGGAAATTGTTACAATAGAAAGTATGATAAAATACATTTTCGCAATAAGTTTCCCGCTATGATTTTGATTTTATTATTTTAGCAGAATGCTACGCACAATCTGCCATCAAATAAATATCTTATCTTGATCTTAATATACACCATAACGTGATGTCAAAATTTATTTATTTATTTATTTATTTATTTAACCCCTAATGGGCTTTCACAAATATACATAATAAAAAAAAATTAAATAACATAAGACAGTTAAAATAATAATACAGTTAAAGGTTACAATAATAATAGTTAAAATGTAATAATAATAGTTAACGGTAAAATAATACTACAGAAAAATTTATTGTTCATTTCCATTTCGTTGAGATGTAAAGAATTGTACCAGCTTTGTCCTATACACAGTCATACTATCAGCAAAAATGTCAGCCACCTCTGTATAAATAAAAATGTACATTTTATCTTGAAAACAAAATACTATATAAAAAGACATATCTTACGGAGTGTCCACGAATGAGGCTGATACAAGCTCAAATGATTTCCAGCTTGCTTTGCTCTCAACTGTGTATTGTCCTTTTCACGCTTTCAAGACGAAATCCCGAGAGAAACCTCACTCTCAAGACGTATTATTTGTATCTCTGTTTTGTATATGCTTATATATCGTGTTAATATATCGAAATATTACCTACTGTATTGAAATATTTTGGTGGTTTATGTATATTTTTTTAAATAATAAAGAAGTGATCTGACGGGACAATGAGGGCAAAATTTTGGATGGCAGCCGTGCGGCCCAATTCTGCTTTGCGATGCTGGGTTGCAAGGTTGCCTTCAGCATTAAAAAATGCTAACCTGGCGGCGAATGAGTAGGACCGATAAAGGAGCTTTTGCTTATAAAACTATCCTGGGTAAGCGGTGGGTCTGCCCTCATTGAATCTCTGGGGCCTAAATTAAATGGGGCTCACAATACTTGAAAACAAGTCCAAGTTGACAAGCATCTTCACCTCTTTCCAAAAATCGATGTGTCAAATTAGTCTAACGATGAAGGTTGAGAGAATCAAATATCTGACGATGTCAAGAAAGTCTGGACCACCAGCAGATATTCCAAAACGTAATTTTTTTGATAATATTCCTTCAATAAAATATTTTGGAAACAACATATCTAAAAAGGAGTTATGAAAAATGGGAATTCAACAAACGGAGCGATGAGAATCATTCTGTGGAGAAATCGTTACCCTAAAATCAAAAAGATGTTATGACCGGCGCCACACTGCACGGATCTTCGGTCTCTTCCGTCGCATTAAATCAGCAGAGTAAATGGATCGACCGATCATCCGCGCAGTGTGTTTGACAAGCGCGTATTACATGGAAGGAAATATAGCGGCGTTCCGCGACGGAAGAGACCCTGCGGAAGATCCGCGCAGCGTAGCGTAGGCACAGCATAAAACAAGGACTAAAGCTTAACACAATGTTTTTAATATATAAAATCTTAAATAATAGAATGCCAAAATACTTCAAAAATAAAAATAAATATGTAACACAGATATTCATGAACATGATACAAGAAATTCAAACGAAATAAGAATTACAAAATAGAAAGTAAACAAATTCACTTTTTACTATTTGTAGTACAAAGAGTTTTCGTCCTTTGGGACGAAAGGAATACAATAATCTACCAAAGAATGTAAAAATTAGAGAAATATTATAATGTTCAAGAAGGAAGCAGACATCACATTACAGAATAAAAATATAATTAAACTAAAAATAAATAAAAAAATAACATGAATAACAAATTTTGATTCACTGTTATCTCCATGATTGCAGTCTGAACACTTTGCATACAAATTTAAAACAGTCATCCACCCACCCACCAATTAATTACACAGGGTGGGATAATTCCCCCCCTCTGCCTAAATTTGCCGATCACATTTCATTCATCGACTATGTTTGATCTAACTCAATGGTTTTCAAACTGTAGACGAGTTCAAGTGCACTATAATTAATATTCAATAATTTATTTTAAAATCGAAATTAATAAAAACGTTAATGAGAGAATTTCATAAAATATTAGGGAACGTCGTTAAATATTTAATTATTTATTCTTTAAGCAGGTAATGCAAGAATTTATATTTCCTAATGTAAACAGAAATACATATAATTACTATAAATTTTATTCAAATGTAAGCATTACATATTTTTTAGCCTCCTCTTAAAAGTCGTTATATTTTCTTCATCCCTAATATCCCCCGGTAGTTTAAATACAATTATATTCCACTGAGCATGATCGAATTTTGAAATCTTGTTTTGTTTCTAAAGGGTAATCTTATTTAATCTTTTTTTTTGGTGCAGTGGTCATTTTCATGTTGTTTTTTTTTTCTTAAGAAGTGATGTATCCTTTAATAAATTTTTTTATATATAAATAGAATATCATTAAATGTAATTATTTGTCTGATTATCATTATTTGTAAATATTCCAGGAAGACTTTTATTATTGTGTATCTATTCGGTTTAATAACTGCCGTATTCATAACTTCGTAACAAGGTACCTACCTATTATCAGACATTTTGAGCAAAGTTGATTTTATATATCAAATTTTTTCATTGACACAATGTTTCACAACATAATACTGTAAAAATGTCGACAGAAATATTTCATTTAGTAGTAATTATACAGTTTTTTAGGATTATAACTGTTGATGCGAGTACAAACAAATAGATAAAATTATTTTACATTACGTACCCAAAATCAGAAATAATATTGTTTTATTATTTTTCTAAAATTTCACTCAATGGCGACGTACCAAACTCCGCCAAAAAAATCTTTCACATTTAAAAATTGTCATCTCTATACCAACAATAATATAATAAAGTAAGAATTAATAAAATACTCATTTTTTTATTCAATTCAATTCAATTCGTTTATTCAATGTTTATTCAATGTTACAATGTTACAATGTTGCAATGTTACAAAGTTTACAAGGTTTACAATTTATTCAATGTTACAAAGTTTACAAAGTTTACAATTAGTGTTTACAAAATTAAATTAAGCTTTTTTCATTGTTGCTGAGAGTCTTGGCAGCAAGTAAACACTACAATTAATTTGATGCCCTGCCTGCTACACTAGTAGTTTACTGTATTATAGCAGACAGTGCTCTTCCAGTAGTATAATGTTCAAGAATATTTAGTATTTATATAACATTTGTGAATCAATATTATTGCCAATTAAAATTGAGTAATAGTAATAATTAAATGTTTAATTATTACTATTATATACAATTAATACGCGAGAATTTTTTGCTGGTGTTTGGACCATTGTTTGAGAAAGTTTTAAAAACACTGGTGCAATTACTATGTCAATTACCAATAATTACCTATAAGTGGGTTGCAGGGTGTGATATTATTGTCGGCATATTAATAGGCAATGTAAATATAATTTGAAATGACATACCCGTGTATTGTTTCTGTATCATATTGCTTAATCCATATTTTACAAAATGTTAATAATATTTATTTATCGCTATAGTAAAGATTGTAAGAGAAATATCACAGTTCCAGTTTACAAACAAATTACATAATAGCTTTTGTACTTTTTTCGTTTTAAGAATGTTGAAAATACATCCTCAAGTCTTCATTGACTCCGAAATGAATCTATTTTAATTTATTTTTCCTCGAGCCAGAGGATAAATAGCAAAATTAAAAAGAATGTGACCGATGCAGATGGGATAAAATTTATCGGACTCCAATGCAAAATGGAATGGCCTGAAAATCAGGTATGTTCTCATTGGTTTGCTTATATAAGCATATACCTGCATTTTATCTATTTATTTTATTTATTTATTTATTTAATATTAATGGAAGACCAACAGCACAACAAAGAAGCATAGAAAACATTGATATAATATAGATGGCCAATTACAAGTCTCCACATAATATTATACAGGGTGTCTCATAACTAGTGGAAAAACCTTTTTAGGTGGATTCCTGCCTTGATAATGAGTCGAAGCAGTTCAAGCAACCATGACCTAATATCAATAGTTTATGTTTAATAGTAGTAATGAGTAGCTTGTTGGTCTTGTGCTTGGGACTCTCGCCTCGTGATCCAAAGATCGCGGGTTCGAATCTTACTCCAGACCAGCAGTTAGTCCTATTTTCATAGCACAAGCGTTTAGCTTAGTTTGAAAATAGTAAGAATATTGATGTGACACGTATTCCGTGTACGGATCTCTATTAAAAAAAATAATAACTAGATGTAAAAATGTGAACCTTTTTTACAACTAAATAAAAAATATATACAAAACAAAATATTACCCATTATTTTTTATCTGCCAATCATTTTATCTACTTCTTTATTCTTGTAATTCTTGTTCTTTTAACCAAACTTTTATATATTTTTTGTAATATTACTTATTTTCCTATACTGTATAATTGTTATTTAACCTATTCATTTGAGAAATATAACTGCCCCAGAACCGGTTTCACCTAGTGGGGCGTTATAATTAATTTAAATAACTTATAAAAGTAAAATTGTAATAATATTTTAATAATGTATTAACTATATACACTTTTGTAACGCAATGATGAAGAAGAAGAATAAATAAATAAATAAATGAATATAAATATGAATATTATAACTTGCCATATGAAAAATTGATTCGTTTCTATGAGGCATATATAATATAATATATTAGTTATTAATTTAAATTTTAGTAAATTATAAGGTATATCAAAAATATAAGCAAATGCTTTAAATTCTTACTAAAAAACAGTATGATAAATTATTCTTAAAATATATTTGGAGGCGTCCAATTTTAATATCGGTTCCGATATTTAAATTGTTGTGAGATTTGCTAAGGCGGCTTTACTAATGTTATTTTTCTTGATAAATATTACTGGAGCAGTCGCCAATTACTTACTCTAAAGTCGGTAAAAATGTATGCAATTTGCATACAAATGAAACGTAGGTAACTAACTCATTATACTTTAGGAAGTTTATCGCAGGAAGTACTCCCGTGGACACGATAACACGCTGCGGGCTGCGCCGGGACACCGAACCAACTATTTGTATTATTATTACACATTCGTCTCCTACACGTCGCGTTACTAATTTTGTAATTGACTGTAATAAAAGTGTAACTGTATTAAATGTGCGCGGGTTAATTAGAGGTGTTTATCGCGGAGTTTTGTAGTGAACGCGTGTGCGATCAGTCAGAGTGAACAATCGTATTTAACAAACATAAATAATATGCAATTATTGTACATGATTTGAAATATGGGGCGTAGTCGAAGTTGCACTCGAGAAAAATGCACCTGGCTGCCGAGATAGTTCTGTCGTATTTTGATATATACAGGTTAAGCAATTATACAGGGAATTAAAGGTTGTGAAGGTCTTAATATAAAAGGGTTGATTATATTGCCAATTAGTTTCTTGGAATGTTTTCAATAATTAAGATGTCAGTGCGTTAAGACTCTCTATTTAATAATGGTGATAATGCACTGGTTATATGTGAAGTAAGTGTCCATACCTGCTATTGATGGTTTACTAAATTCTGTTGCGGAGATTGTTTACTAAATACTAAAGATTGTTTACTAAATTTTGTTGCCTAGAAGAAAATTCTCGAATTGGATAGCAGTGTAAGATGGTCGATTGACAACATTCATGTTGGAGAGTATCTACCTAAGCCTCTTTCCATTTAAGAAAGATAATCGAATTGGTACGTGTTAGCCGTGTGTACGAGACACATTGTTTCATTGTGTTAGTGTTTAAACCTACCTGTAAACACCAAAACAATGTGCGTCGTACGCACGGCTTACTTAATTCGATTGTATTTCTTAAATGGAAAGAGGTCTAACCTACATTTAAAAACCAGGAACAGCAGATTTATTTTTAGTATAAAATCCGCAATGTATGTCAGAGGGTCGTTCAAAGTGAGACCTATAGCCGATATTTGAAAGAAAGCAGGATGAAATGGCATGGTCATGTCTTGGATAGAGATGAGGACTATTCAGTGAGAAGATCACTCAACATCCCAACTAGGCCTAGAGGTAGACGCAGAGCCCCAGCAACATGGTGGTCCAATATTGAGAGGGAGCTGGCGACACGAGATGAAGGTACAGGACAGAAGATCCTGGCGCTTTCGTACAAGGAAGTCTGACCCTGGATAAACCAGGACAGGGGGGGCAGAGATAGTGAGAAGATTAAAAATATAAACATTAGAAAACAGATGAATACTAAAAAGATCGTTGCCCTATTTATTTACTGTTGGAAAAATATATTTTTATTGCGCCTGCGTTTATTTATGATTTAGCTTCAACCGCTCGAGACACATTTCCAATAATGCAACATTACGAGCATCCCAAAAAAAAAGTGCCTCGCACCATAAATCCGAAGGTTTTTCTAAAATACGACAGAACTTTCCCGAAAATCTTAACCTTTCCTCTCCGGTGCTATAAACTTAGTTGACATTTTCTCGCATTATGTAAATAATTCTGTTGATACGAGGTACTACAAACTTCATACTTTAGGTATTCCTCCGTACCTATGTTTGTGTATTCAATAAAATAATTACAATTTATAAGTATTTACCGGACACAATAAAATAAAATGCTTTCTCGAAGAAACTGACATTAATTTGTCAGTACGTGTATGTATTGTAGGAGAAAGTCGTGAAGGAGCGTAGTGCGTGGTGCGCAGAGCACAGAGCGCAGTGAGCGGTCCTGAGTGAGCAGGGCGCCGGATTCGGTGGTTGTCGATCTTCACTCTTTAGTAGCGGCCGTCTTACGCGTCTTTATGCTATCGTTGCTAGTATCGATTATCGATGCGATCTTCCCAGTCCGCGACAGATGAAACAAATATAGCGCGATGCGGAGATGACAAAACATTACTTTTCGTGACTTATTATAGTAATCACGAATATCTGTGGGAGTATTCGGTTACCGCTATATAAAAATAATATAGCAAGAAATAATGTTTATAAAACTTTATTAAAAGACATGAATGATTCTATTCTTACAATAAAAATACAGAAACTCGGGAATTGTTTAGACTTATTAATTCACTTGAATTTCCTGTATCAGTTTGCAAAGTTACCATTTTGAACAAGAGCGTCTCTATTCTATGACAAGAGCATGCCAATAATAAGCATGTGTGTTTGATGTTAGCTTTGAGTATGCTTAAAATAAGCATGCCAATAACGAGCAAGTGTGTACAGTAGTTAGAGTATGCTAATGAGCATGCTCAAAAATAAGCATGTGTATCTGTATCTTAAAGGTTACTGCCAACTTTTTGTAAAAAAAGTCAAATATTGAAAGAAAAATTGCATATTTTGATATTGATTTTCTCCATAACTATTCATATTAGGTCATTGTTATCGGAACATTGTCGAGTCATTATCAAGGCAAGAATCCACCTGCAATTTTTTTGCTACTAGCTATGAGATAACCTGTATATCCCATATAAAAATGGATGGCTAAATCCAAGATAATGGTCCCATTGCATATACAACGAAGATGAGTATTTCACTATATTATTGAATGTGCTAATAACAAAATGAAAGATAATTTACGTTTAAATAGTAAGTATTAAATAAGATATTATACTTTAAAGTTCCGAAAAATGTACTGCATATTTTGACATTCCATAGGTAATATATGAGGTTAGGTTAGGTTATTATGTTTGGTTAGGTTAGGTTATTAGGTTTGGTTTGTTTAATTTAGATTATGATTATTTTAGTTAAATTAAATTAACAGGACGTTAAATTATATAGTGAAATACTTATTTTCATTGTATGAGCAACGGGACCATCATCTTGGATTATTCCAAATGGATAAAATCTACATGAGTTTACAGCACCGGAACGGGAGTTTCAATTTTAGCACCGTATGGGGAAGGTTAATACGTGTCAGGTTCAGTTCACCCAAATTACTGTACTTTTCAACAGAAAGAGTGTAGTTTTGGTGCGATTAAAAGTCAACCGACGCGTGCCGGTCGTTAACCGCACAGCGTTATCAGGGCTGGGGGGTCTAATGCGCTCGGCGGTTACTCCGCCACCTGCGCTCGCGGGAAATAGCAAAAGCCTCCGTTGAATATGCACCCACATTACGCGGAAAGTAATGAGCGACCAGATATGCATTAAAATTACTCACTTCCAATTCAACCCTAATTCAAGCACTAGAATCGTCTCAAAATGAGCGAATGCGGCATAAATTTGAGAGTCATCAAAATGGAATACAACATTCCAAAGATCCATTTAGATATAAACAGGAAAGTAATGAACGCGCCCCACGCGGAGGACGAGAGAGGAAACGGACAGAAGAAAATGTCAGAGACCATCCAAGTACCAGAAAGAAGACTTGCACCGATACCCGAAGCAAAATTAAAGGTCAGTAATAGAATAATAAATTATTAAAGGTGTATTATGATCGCAGCATGCAAATAAGATAACAATTGGTGCATTTTTATCGAACTGAATTATTATCAATGTGTCCAATACCGGGAGCGCGGTATATATATCTAATACTAATAAGGTAGTAATCAAAACAAGATATTCAATAATGGAAATATATGTGACATTTTTATATGTACATAAAAAATCGAGTAGATACAATACTCTCATGACGGATATGTGTGTGTGCTTATAGGTATACGTGTTTACGTGCATGCGTGCATGCTTGTGTGCTTTTATGCAAGGTATATCAAATATTAAGCATTAACACAAGCTACAGAAGGTGCTAGTAGTATTAAGTATGGGTATATTTTATCATTTATTAGCCGTAAATCCGTGAAAAATCAGGGAACATAATAATTGCATAGCCTGAGGCGAGCACTGATTGACGTGTCACACACGGTTACCACTATTGGGTAATGAGATAGTGAACCTACTGAATACTGACAAAAATTCTCTCAAACATTCCATTACGCACTACAACACTACTTTGTAAACGTCTAGAACGTTATACAAGCCTCTCTTAATCTCTAGAACAAGTCTCTCGATGGAATTTACCTATAAAAGGCGTCACGCAACGCGAGGTCTGAGCTTAACTCACGCGATAGCGAGCGTAGTGTGACCAGCGTATATTCCAGCGGCAGTGAACAAAGGAAGTTCTTTCCGGACCAAGAAGTTTTCTACGTGCGAACATTATTAGAACGTGATCAAAGCAATAGAAACAGCGTTAATTAGTGCAAATTAAGGAACAGTGCAGTAATAAGTGTGTGAAATATTCTGGAGGCATTTAGTGACTTTCTGTTGTAATAAATTAAACTTTAAATTGTTTTAGTGTTTTCATTTGCCTCCCACAGCCACGTCTCGTGACAATATTTTGCACTCGGAGGACATACGTACAGGTAGATAGATGTTTTACTCGCGGCACTATACAGTCTATTGAATCTATTGAAAGTACCTATATATAATTTTTTTTTTATCAAAATGTAATTGTACATAAATTGGATTAACATTTAATTCTTTTATGGTTAGGGAATGAAATAATATTAATCACATAATAATAATAATAATAATAATGACTGTGTCGATGGCGTCTATGCCCATCCTCAGCGAAGTAGTAGAGGAAGAAAATAAATTTTGGTTAAAATTGAACGGTATATTTTATTGTATTAATATAATAATAATAAGAAAATATAATTATGATCAAATTGAAACAACAACACACTGCACACAGTTCAAAAAACAACTTAAGACGCATTTATTTAGACAATCCTATAAAAACCTATAGAATCTGACCACAACAACGCTAGCTAATGTTCTCCACTCCTATTGTCCACTCCGCGAAAACACCTAATTCTTTCAGGCACTCCCAACTATTATATTACTCAATTTTAATTCCATTTCTTGTACGCCACCTAGTGAATAATAAATAGTAATAGTAAATAAGTTTTTCTTTTCTTGCAGTAAGTTGTTTTGTAAGATAATAATTTTTCTGTGTAAAGCGCCCTTGAGGTGAGTATTCGCGAAAACGGCGCTATATAAGTTATCCAATTATTATTATTATTATTACAGTGTACAAAACCGATATGGTGCGTCAAGTGCGCTGTTGCCTTACTGTCAAGCGTGAAGCGATCATGTACTTTATCTCTTTCTCGCATAGATATCGTTTACGCACATTATTGAACATCCTTGAAGTGCCATAATCTAAAAATCGACCTAAACCGACCTCGACAAATCTAACAAAGACAGATTAAACTTCTTATAAAATGGGTTTAATACACACTCAAAATAGCGAAAAATTTTGTTTTTCCTCGAAATTAGAACGATTTTGAAAAGGGCGCATTCTAGTTTGTAATGTAAATAGGTATATAATATTTGATGGGAGAATATAAATATATACAAAAAATCAAAATAATATCATAATATCGACAAAACAGGCCGTTCCAGACAATTCGTATGCTTACGTTATCTTTATCAGCTGGTCACACGTAATTAAGGTTTAATATTATAACGTAAATTAAATACCAACTAGCAGGAAAGCAATCGGCTTCGCCGATTGCTTACTGCTAGGCCCTGCGGGCGGCTATAGTGGTCGCTTCGCGGCCAGCGATGGCCGCTGCGCGGCCAATTGTGTTTGCTGTGCAGCAAACACAATTGTTTACCTATGCGGCCAATTGTATCTGGCAAATTTCCACTTTTAATTACGGGTAGTTTAGATATAATTAAGACAAAGTATTTATTCAGTATTTCTAACCGATTAATAAGTCAGAGCGGAATAAACCACAGTTCGATAGGTAGGTACCTGCTCTCTTCTCTTCTCGCAGTGTTGATTACTTTTATACAACATTATAAAAAATCAAAAATGTAATTAAAATTTCAACAAATAAAATATTCTCGACCGTAAAAAAAATCGATTCTGCCAGGATTCGAAACTGGAATCCTCTGATCCAACGGGCACCATGGCAAAATTATTGTATAGAAATAGAAATCATCATCCAAATGCAGAAACGTACGACATTGGTTGAGGTAATTAATATATTGATTGTGACTAGGTATTCTGACCCGGGTCGACACGGGAATGGATTCCCGGGAATACATGGGGTTTTCGATGCATGGAATCCCGGGAATGTCGATGTACTTCGAGGCCCGGGGTTCATAATTTTGTTTGAGTGTAAATAAAACAATGAAAGGCGTTATTCATATTCATTGTGTGAGTGAGCAGCTTTCGAGATTTCGATACGTTTTTCGTTTTATAATATCTTCGTCGCATCCTGCCTTCAATTGTTTGCTTATCTATTTTTTATCTTTTCTAAAACATTCTACAAGAATCGTGGAACAGTTTAAGATGAATAAATGGTAAATTTTCCTTGTGATATTGGAGTGATAAACGAATTAAAAAATATTTTACGTTTGTTAAAATACATGTCGACGATTTTGTACATATATTTAACAACATATGACTGTCAAATATAATATATATTATGTACAAAATAGACAAGGAGGCTATCAGATCTAAGTTTGAACATTTTGGTATTTTTAAAATGCTGAAAAAATTTGTTTTTAATATCCGTATTTTTATTAAGAAATGGTGGTATTCCCGCTATCCCGGGAACGAGTTAGAGCTGCAAATCGAGTCCCGGGAATGAAAAAAGTCCGGGAATAGATAAACCCTAATTGTTGCCTCCGATAATCACGATGAAAAATCGATAATTAAAATTTATTTCTCTCTTATTACAACAGAAATATTTTTTTTTAAATCCTAGTTCTCAGTACTACTTCGTATTACAATGAATTGAATTAGAATTTACGGATTTTTAGATTTAAAAAAAGTAACCCATACAAACCAAGTTTTTTCTATACTCCCTTTCTTTGTAAAATATAACAATAATTAAAGACGAATTAAAAAATATAACATAACACTAAACTTACAGAAATTTAATGTATTTCTTAAATGTCAGATGTTTTGAGATGTCAAGATTTTGATAGATTCAATTATCATCGATATCGTACCTTATGAATTTCCAGCGTCAAATGATTTAGTCAGAATCAGATTTGAGTAAAGTAGAATTCTTCAAAACTAAGCAGAAATCTTAAAGAAATAAATTATTACATGATTTTTTCCCAAAAAACCCAATTTTGCTGTCATCTGTGAACCAATTGTTTTGTAAATTTTCGAAATTCGTAGTGATGTACCTATTATACCGACGGAGTAATTCAAATTTAGATAATATTCTGCGAAAATTTCTAAAAATCCGAAATTATACTATAATTATTAATTTTGTAACGAAAATTTGATAGATCTTTTTGATCGTCGCCACGAGTCTGCTTGCCAAGTTTCATCTCGATTGGATCACGGGAAAAGGGTCAAAAATCGATCCAAAGTTTTTGTTGACGGCAAGCAAGCAGACGCCACGAGTTAATATAAAGGGAGTAATTACCAAACTTTTAAAAATATTCTTACACAAAAAAACTAACAAGCATATTCTCGGACAAAACAGTTTCTATATACATAATAACGAACAGTTTTCGGTTATACAAAAATGTGAAAACTTCAAAATTCGTCAATGTATACGAATGTAGGGTAGACAGGGTGGAGACAGTGTTGGCTGGCGTCCACGTGTCATCCCACGATAATGTTTCTAGCGCACGCCCCCTCGGGATCCCGGCAGTCTGGTGGAGGAGCTGCTGGCGGAGATCTACTGCCGGGGGGAGAGGAGGGCGGGGGGGGACAGCGAGGCCTGCACCTCCACCACTTCAGAGCCGCGTCATATCCTCAGTGAAGCCGAGCTTAACACGAAAGGTAAGCTTACAATTTACTAAAAAAAAGTAACCCATAAAAACCAAGTTTTTATTATACTCCCTTTCTCATTTACTAGTGGAAACTGGTTTGGCGCTTAACCTACGCGTTGGGCTTCGGTCGGGCGACGCTACGAAAGGGAGTAATAAAAAATTTCCAAAAATCCAAAATTATATTAAAATCAGGTTACGCGTCTACCAGACGCGTTTAAATATTTTCGTACAACTTAATAATCTGTATGAAAAAACTATTCAAAATTTGAAAAATCCAAAAATTTATTAATTTTCTTTAACGAAAATTTGATAGATCTTCTTGATCGTCGCCACAAGTCTGCTTGCAAAGTTTCAGCTCGATTGGATCACGGGAAAAGGGTTAAAAATCGATCCAAAGCTTTTTCGTCAGACGAGCAGACAAGACGACAAGTAGACAAGCGGGCGCTACGAGTTAAAAGAAAGGGAGTAAAAATACAACATTCTATGTGTTCAGTGATCAAATCTTTGACTTTTAAAAATTTAACTCGAGAATATGTTGTACTTAACCACTGTTTTGATTCGGATAGGTTTCAAAACACCCGCTTAAGGATAATTGAGAAGTATAATAACAATTGCAACAAGATCCAAAAAAAAATTTATTTGAATGAAGTCACCGAGGATTACTCATTTGGAATGTATCGAATTCGAGATTTTATGAGAAATATAGATCCTTCCGAATGTAGGTTTCTTAGATTCCAGAGAAACTTCGTCAGAAACACTTCAGTGGTATATTGCTACCTCAACGAATGCTTGTACTACCCTGAAGAGGAACCAGCTACAAGCATTTCTCCGGATATTCCTTGGTTCAGTTTGAAATGTGGCTGAGCATCGTCATGATGTATGCCATTAATGCTGCATATGACTTGACTACGAATACGACATTTATAAGATAATATTATTAAATGGAAGTTTTACGAAAGCATAATATTTAAAACAAAAAAAACTTCATCACACTGTAGAAAACCCTGAGAAAGGGTAACCCCAATGTTGACTTTGGGAAATAAGTAGGTATGCATATGAAAACTGCACAAAATAGAAGTGCACACATAGACAACTTCACGCAGTGGTACGGGAAAACATATACAGCTGCATACAAAGTATTATTATAAGCATATATTAAATATAGAATCAATTTTGATTTCCATTCCAGTTATAGTGATAGGATAAGTTTATAAATCAGTGATGGTCAAAATGGTTTATTTGAACTTTTTAGACAATAAAGTTATTAGATATTTGTGCCTATCTGATTGTATTGATGATAAGTAACTGAGATTTAACTGTTTAGTTGATGGTTGCCCGTCAAATTGCGAAATATCACTTACCAATCATCGATATAATCAGATACAAATCTCAAACAACGGTTACAGTGTACCCGGTTAAAAAACGGTTTCGACCATCATTATTATACAGGATGTCTCGTAGCTGTTTTTGGGGGTCTTCGTCATTTAATTTTGTAAAGAAAATATTTCAATTTGCATTCTTTCAACGTAGCGATTATCCCGTTTTGTTTTAGCACGATTGGTGTGATATTTTTGAAATTTTCTAGTCTAGTATTGATGGGTTTAATGAGTTTTGTGTAATTCGATGTCTCTCTCTTCTACTTGGCCTTTTGCTAGTTGTGTTTAAGTTTTAAGGTGTCGTGTAGTTCAAGTTGTAAACCATTTTTGGTATTTTATTTTGCTCTCTTTAAAGTCTGTTTCGATCTGTTTCGCTTCCGGTTCCCCGAAACGGTGTCATGTCTCGGAGTTTATCTCGTGTAGAGCCGAGCTCTGCGCAGCTTGTATGACAGGAACTCTGCTCCCTGCTGGCAGGGGCCCCCGAGCTGTGGCGCCTGTGCTCCGAGCTGAGGGGGCGCTCTCAGCAGACGGGGGTGCAGCTGGCGCGCAGGCTGTGCGCCAGGGACTCCCTGCGCCGGAGGAGGAGGAGGCTGTGTTCCGCGATCACGGCCGCCCTGAACAAGTTCCAACACCCACCAGGTAAGGTTTCAACTCTATAAATTTCATCGCCGCTAGACTGCTTTGGCTGAAGTAGCAGCTCCTCAAAGTATCAGCAGTTGAACCACTAACGCGAGCGCCACTCTTCCGACCGACAACTCTCGCCTCATCCACGTTCATACATGAGCTGTTGAGTATCAAAATATACCCAACCATCATTTTTGTATTTTATTTGGATGTCAATATATTCTCTTAGCTTATTCCTACATTTGAAATATTAGTTAACTATCATATCAAATATCAACTTGCTCGTTAAAAGCGGCTGATTCAAATTATAAACAAAATGTAAAATTGTTTTCTTTGATTTTTCTTTGTAAGACAAATATATGATTATTCTTATCCTATATTTGTCTTTCTGAAAAAAAGCAATGACACGGAATTATAAGCCTGATCAAGAAGTAAGAGATAATTGACGCGTACTTATGAAAATAAAAACAAAGAATAGAAGAAAGTGAGGTAAGCTTTTGCTGTACTGCAAAAAAATACACACCATCACGCCGTTTCCCCTCGGAGGTAAGCAGAAAGGATAGAGCGCCACACTCTTCTGTCCTGATGCACAACTCTCGCCTCATCCACATTCATGCATCTTCGCATGCAAACATGACGGTTGTTGAGGCTTCTAGTGGGGCCATCTACCAGTATATGGTTCTTCATGAAGTAGTAAATTATCGATACTTTACTCATGAGTAGTAAAGTATGCGTAAAATATGATGTGAACAGAAAAAAAAATATATTTCCGACGAAAAGACGTGCAAGCTTGACGGCAAGCAATACACAACTGACTGAGAAATTTAATAAATTAATAAATCGTCATTTTTTTGGATTAATCGTAACATAACAACAAATATAATAACATCATAATAAATATAATAATTATAGCTAGACCGCATTCAAAAGAATGTGCGCAAAAAATATGATTTCCTAGTAAGTAAGTAACCTTTTTTAAACTAAAAAATATAGAATTGTTTGTAATATCATATTGAAGCTTGTAATACGGGCTTGCCAGGCAATTTTCCCCCGCTTTTTTCTTACCGGACAAAGCTAGGGAATGGTCTTTTGATTGTGGTCGACCTATAGTACACACTTTGTATGATGTTTGTCTGTTGATGAGAAAACCACATTTCACTTGTCAGGTTTCAGAAGGGTGTAAATCCGAGTTGTGTGAAGCCTTAAATAACTATAAGGGATTAATCCTACCTATAAAAGTAACGAAAGACTGCCCAATGTTAAAATACTATTACATCCACTCTCTCTGATATATATATTTAAATACATTTTTCAGGGGATATCCCCTAAAGCAGTCATATCCAAAAATGTACTTAAATATATCTTTATTATGTATTTTAATGATTTATAAAAATAAAATCACGATAAAAAAAAAGTAACCCATAAAAACCAAGTTTTTGTTGCACTCCCTTTCTCATTTACTAGTGGAAACTGGTTTGGCGCTTAACCTACGTGTTGGGCTTCGGTCGAGCGACGGTACGAAAGGGTGTAATAAAAAAATTCCAAAAATCCAAAATTATAGTATGATCAGGTTCCGTGTCTACCAGACGCGTTGAAATATTTTCATACAACTTAGTAAGTTGTATGAAAAAAACCTTAAAAATTTGAAAAATCCAAAAATGTATTAATTTTTTTAACGAAAATTTGATAGATCTTCTTGATCATCGCCACGAGTCTGCTTGCAAAGTTTCAGCTCGATTGGATAACGGAAAAAGGGTTAAAAATCGATCCAAAGTTTTTTCGTCAAGCAAGCAGACGCCACGAGTTAATATAAAAGAAGTAATAAATTTTAACATATTTTCTGTTTATTTATCTATGACAAGCCTTTGTACACTTACATAGAAATAATGTAATTACGATAAATTCTTAGTAATGAATTTACACGTCGTGCGGCCGGCCATTTGTTCCTGGAAAATCTTGACTATGTTGTTAAAATGCGGGGCAAGCGAGTGGATACAAATAATGCAATACAGTACAGTCGGCCACTGATGAATCTGTTGCTAGAATATATATTTTTTATTATTATAATATAATGTTACAAAGATTTGTTAAGGGTTTGGTTATTTTATGAATATGGAATGAAATAATATGAATCACATCGTAAACATTTTGCGATTATTTTCATACTGCCTCCATCCAACTCCTTATTTACGTATCTATACCTAACCTTCCGTAATGTGTTGTGAGTGAGTGAGGCCCGAATACAGAGACAATACTTAATGATTTAAAGGTGAAGGTAAGCTTTAAAAGCGTAATTTGCAATGAAAATTATACTTACTTTTAAAGCGTACTTCAACCTTTAAATCAGTTAAGTATTGACTCTGTATTCGGGCCTGAGTGATTTATTAAAACCTATGTTGCTTTCAATAATTTTCAGGTGAGAATTTCTCAAAGTCGGCATTTCGTTATCGGTTTCGTGGTACCTCATAAATATGACGATAGCAGCAACAAGGTACAGATACACATGCTTATTACTGGCCTGCTCATTAGCATGCTCAAAACTAGCTTGCCCTAACAACTGTACACACTTGCTCATTAATAGCAAGCTCATTAGCATGCTCAATACTAGTATGCCCTAACAACTGTACACACTTGCTCATTATTAGCATGCTCAAAGCTAACAATCAAACACACATGCTTATTAGTGACATATTCTTGTCATAGAGTAGAGGGGAACTCTTGTTCAAATTAAAACTTTGCACACTGAAATAGAAAATTCAAGTGAACTAATAAATCAAAACAGTTCCTGGGTTTAATCAAACACACAACATGCTTATTACTGACATGCTCTTGTCATAGAATAGAGACGCTCTTGTTCAAAATGGAAACTGCAAACTGAAATAGAAAATTCATGTGAACCAATAAATCAAAATGGTTCCCGAGTTTCCACAGACATTCATGATTCCTACAATAAGTCACGAAAAGTATCTAATGTTTTATCATCTCCCCAACGCGCCATATTTGTTTCATCTGTCGCGGACTGAGAAGATCGCATTGATAATCGATACTAGCCGCGAATGACATAAGCATGCTCATAATAAGCAAGCCTGTTCACACCTGCTCAAAAGATACCCCTTCTCATGGTGAATGACAGTAGCATGCTCATAAATCAACCGGCGGTTGATTTTTGAGCGTGCCACTGATGCGCGTGCTCATTATTAGCAATGTGCGTACACACATGCCACTAATAAGCAAGGGCTAAAGAAGGTCAATACTGCGCATGCTCACGTGCCACTAATAAGCATGTGTATTAGTACCTTTACAAAAGTCATCTTTGATAGTTTTCGTTTCTTTTCTTTTTCATTCTTTCTCAGAGATACAAATGTACATTTAACTGTATGAAGAGTCACGCCGGTAGCTTTAGAAACGCCTCCCTGTACATTCAAATGTATTCAGATAAAGTAACACACATGGCCGTATTCCTTTGCTTCCTTTTTCGTAAATTTGAATATACTTAAAACAATTTCACGAGTCTGGCTCTGGTCTTTGTCACTTATTTTTACGTCATTTTATTTAGCTTCACTTGTATTTATTTAGGGAAAAGAGATAAATACTATCACACCATAGTATTTTGATCTTTCTAGTGAAGTCAAATAAGTTAAGTTAAAGCGAGCAAAAAGATGGTTAGATTTGTCACTATGTTTAATTAAAAAATGAAGACTCACATGATAAGATTCAATAAATCGATAAGATTATTGGATGTTGATTTGTTTGAGTGCAGCCACACAAGATTAAGAAAATTTTTGAGTGCAGAATTCTTTTCTGCTTAATAATTAAGTCTCTTTTCTCTTGTTTAAATTTTTTATTCTTTCTTGTTGTATTATTTTTAACACGCCTAAATTTATTTCATAACATATTTATCATTATTAACGAATTTCTAAAAGTGGAGACCTGTAAATGACCATCTATCTTTATTATATTAATATTTTTTATACTTCTTTCTTGTGCTGTTGGTTTTTGTGAATATTAAATAAATAAAAGTAATATATATATATATATATATACTATAGCTATATATATATATATATACTATATAATATATATCTCTGTCTCTGTTCTCCAGGGGCGCCCTGAAGATGAACAGTGAGATCTGTTTCGAAACGTCGGCAGACGACTGGTCCTGACGACCAAATTTGACGCGGGTTACCCCCAAAGTAGTTAGAACTAACATATATATATATATATATATCTATATATATATATTATTATATATATATATATATATATATATATATATTTTTTTTTTTTTTTTTTTTTTTTAACAACAACAAAATTGCTCAATATTAAAGAAAAATATTTACTTTTGCGGTGAAAATAAATAAACAGTAGTCCTCGCTTACACCTTATTGGAAAATGGAAAATACAGGGTCTCAGGGTGTCTTAAATAAGATTATGCATTTGAATTTATTACAAATGTAAAAATATAAATAGTCATTTAGTATAACATACCACTCTCCAGAGGGTCAAGCGTCCTGAAGAACATAACTTGCCCCTAACCTAAGTTTTATGATACATCTTGCACGCCACTGGAAATCTCAAAGCGCTTTAGTGGGACCAGAATACTTCTTCATGTTGATCTAAGATTGTAAAATTGTGTAAAGAACAGTGAATGACTAAATGGTAACCCTCCTCTAACCCAGAACAGTCGTATGTCGCAAAAGGTTCCATGTCGGTCATATTCCTAGGATCGTGTTATTATCTTCGCTAGAGTGCCACCACTATAACTTGGCGTGCGAGGGAGGGTTTCTATGTAAGCGAAACAGAAGTTGCCAGGTTGTAAATTTGTTACACAATACATAATGTACTGAATGTCCGGTGACCAGTGTCAGAGCCTAATATAAATTTGGTCGGGTAACAGCGCGCTCCGCGGCGGCCGCTCTATCTGTCAAACTGTCAGACGGTAATATCGGTCCATTATTTGCTTTTTCAGCTTCGCAAAACTTTAATACTTCATTGGCAATTGTTCTTGCACCACCCCGGACTGTTTTGGTTGTTTTGGACATAATAATTCAATGTATATTGGTAATCAAGATGTCACAGCTCCCGAGCAAATACAAAATTGTACTGAATTACAGGGCGAGGGGTTACCGCCGGGTGCAGGCGGGGCGGGTTTTAGTTCCTATCTTGCCGCACGCCAAGTTATGTTGGGCAGGCAATAGTCTCCAGACCGTGCTGCATTCTATAGAGTACAGAGAGACAGACAGACGTATATTAATTAAAAATTTTAAACATATATCTAGATTCCACATTACAGTAATGGTGCGAGCCTACAACGGGAACACAAATTTACCATCGCCACCGTACGAGTTGCCCCGCGATAATTTTTCTTTTGTGTTTTCAAGCGAACTTCAAAATTAAAAATGAAATACTTTGGCGCCAGTAAGTTATGCTTTCTGTACTGAATGAGTGTGTACAGAGACACTCCTCTTAAAATCAATACACACAATTATTTGTCTCACACGAGTCAGAGAGGCCGTTCCAAATATGCATAATGAATTGATATAATTTGTTTGGATTATTTTTTAAATACAGATGGTATGATTCATTTTATAGATCTCCATCAATACAATAAGAATCAAACTCGTTTTTTTTTGGTTTCGTATTTAATTTTTCCCAATAAAAGGATTCAGTTGATAATGGCCTAGATAGATGGAACTACCGTCCATTAATTGAGAAAAACTAAATACAGAACAAAAAAAAAATCATGTTTAATTTTTGTTATATTGATTGTAATAACTTGTTTCGCAAAACCAGACTTATTTAACTATTAATATTTTTAGCAACAACTTTTTTTTTGAAAAGTATATATCGTCGCTGTATATATAATTAAACCTATGTGCCACATGTGTATACACTCAGAATGTATACACACATGTATACATTCTAAGATGAACGAATCAATTTGTCAATTTTTCATATAAATAATGGGGATATACTAAAAAAAACATTGCCGTTCATCTGGAAAGTCTGCCTAGTAATTATTTAAAATATTTTTATAAGTCTATTATGTGCAATTATTTTTTAAAACAGTTTCATTCGTTTATCTCAGAATGTACTTAAACGGTACATAGGCTTAATTATAGATACAGCGACGATATGTATTTAATTAATCGAAGTATTGGCCACTGCTGTCCATGCACAATCATTTTAATGAAAGTTCATTGATGCCTTCGCTATAGAAATCCCGGGACGGGAATCGATTAATTCTTTAAAAGCGTTTTTCAACGCCTTGTGGAAATTGAAATTATTCCCGTGTAAAAAGTTGTCCGAATTCCGAAAAGAATGTAAGTGCAAGTTCTGGCGAGTAAGGTGGGTGACGGAGAGTTTCCGGTGAAAGCTCCTGTAATTTTAAGGCGGTCCGTTGTGCAGTGCGGGGACGAGCGTTGTCGTGAAAGATATCATTATTTATAGTTTATTTGTTAGTTGTATCAACTTTATTTATTTCTTTCTTCATCTAAAATAATGAAAAAGTAAATTAACTACATTACATATTAGAAATGTATATCCGTTGTTTTTTATAGGGGACTGATATCAGCTACCCGTATTTTCAATTCTGCATTTGGGTTTAATTTTTATAGTTAGAAACCTGCAGCTGACAAAGCTTGATGGTGGACCTTGGATAGGTACAATCTTTATGGTGTTTGTCGAAGAACTCCATTCATTATTAACACTGTTGACATATGTCAACTGGGATAAGTAGGTTATTCTACAAAATAACAATTTAAAATATTCAATTTATTTTTACATTTAATTCATTTTCATAAAAAAAAATCTTCATCCATAAATTCTTGCGCTAGATTTTTCTAGTTCGCCTTGAATTAATTAAACGTAGAGACACTCCACACAATACATCAAATGAATAATTCATTTACATTTTTATAGTAGAAACTAGCTGTGCCTGCGCGGCTTCGAACGCGTAGATTTTTAGTACACTATTTTGATTGTCGTAGAACTTTCCCGAACCTTCTAGAACATTATATTTCCAGAACTTTCAAGAAATTAACTGAACGTAAAGGAACCTTCTAGACATACCGACACATTTCGCCACTCAGTTTAGAACCTTATAGAACTTTCGGGAATTTTCTAGAACCTTCTCCTTCCAGAACTTTCTAGAGCAGGTTTTTCCGGAATCTTCTAGACTCACCAACACAGTCGGCGCGCCTATTTTGAAACAATCTGAAGCAGTTGCAGCCTTCCCATAACAAAACAATGTGCTAGAAAGCACATTTTCGTCACCCACTCCCACCCACGCTCATCCACCCCCACCAAACTCGCATATTCTCGATGTGACACCAAGGGCTATCCACCACCATAACCACCAGTGGGTGGTTGTGGCTGGTTGTGGAGAAAACTTGGCGGATAGGGAAACACGGGTTTCTTTTTATATATATTGATTATATTATATATACATATATATATATTGATTATACCTAGGCATAGTTTTTTTCAGTTTACGTAATGCCCTTCCCTGGTAGGGCAAGTATTCGTGATGATTTTTTATTTATTTGCGATATAACAGGCCATGAGGCCCAATTACTGTAATCTTCTTCTCTCTTCTTCTTCTTCTTCCTTAGCCTTTTTCCCTCCACTGCTGGATGTAGGCCTCTTCCACTCATCTCTGTTTCTCCCCCTTCGCATCCAGGTTCTTCCTGCTTGCTGGACAATGTCGTCAGACCACCTTTTGGGAGGTCTTCCGACGCTTCTATTTTTTGTCCAGGACCTACACTGAAAGATTCTGGGTGCCCATCTAGTATCCTCCTGTCGAGCCATGTGTAATCATGTACATACATGGATTTTAATCTCACCGGGAATAAACCCGGAACCTCTGGTATGAGAAGCCAGTGTTCATGCCTACTCGACATGATGTCCACATAATGATTATAGTTCAATAAGACAAGTAGCAATGGAAAGACTAATGCAACGTAACAACATCCTCTATTTTCAGAATAGCAATATTGCATAAAAATCATGTATTTGCTGCTACTAGCAGTTAAGCAATCGGCTGTGTTGGACGCTGCGCGGCTAATAGTGGCTATCGCCCATTGCCTGCTGCTTTTCATGAAATTTCGCACACGTCGCCCTGCATGCGTTCGAGTGTAATACGTCTCCAACCATACATCCTAACCTAACCGATCCTAACCTAGAAATTAAATGTCAAAGATATACATGCCTGCGGAAAAAATAAAATTGGTGTAAGAAAATATAAATACTGATTTATTTTTTCTTAAAGTGAATCGAATGTTAAATAATGTATATATAATGTTTAAACACATTAAATAATATCAAATAATTAGTACAACTCGATTCTTTAATATTTTTTCATACGATATGCTTGTTTTTTTAAACTGCCCATGGTAACCGTCGCGCTGAATACTACTATACAGGGTTATTTGGAAAACATTAATAACCTCGCAGGACTAAATTCCTCCCTTGATTATGAGTCGAAAATGTTCAAGCTATTATGACCTAATATCAATAGTTAAGGAGATATGCGACATCAAAGTTTGCATTTTTTTTTTCAATATTTCTGAATTATTTTTTGTAAAACGTTACTGTAATGATAGTCCAACGTTTTACAAAAAATAAGTCAGAAATATTGAAAAAAAAATGCAAACTTTGATGTCGCGTATCTCCTTAACTATTGATATTAGGTTACAATAGCTTGAACATTTTCGACTCATAATCGAGGGAGGAATATAATCCTGCGAGGTTATTAATGTTTTCCAAATAACCCTGTATTATAATATGGACTTTATAACATTGTACACTTCGTCAATTATAACGTTTGACAGAACTTAACATTTCTTTAAGCGTGCGTCCCGTCCATCTAGCGTTACTCATATATCAATCTTGTAATCCTGAGGGAACAGGGGGAACGCGCGATAATATAATATTAAATAATTAATTGAGGCAGGTGCGCGCGGGTATTTTTGGAAGCACCCGAACCCTCGGATATCGATTTCAGGAGTATTTAATAAATCCGAGATGCGGCCTTTCCGCCGTAACACTTATAATGCCAAAAAGCGTACAGTGACGTAAATGCTTCGTAAACCTACATCCCCTATATATAGGACACGTTCCTTGACGTATGTAGGGGAGGCCTGGGAGGGTTGGTGGGCGGGGGAGGGTGTGGACAGAGAGGGTGCGTCGTCGAATAAAGGCACAGAATGACGTCACTTCGTCGGCGAGGAAACCTACTGAAATGGATCGCGTTCGCGAAAGATATCATTCGTTTATTTCTTAAATATTCTTAATGATCATTTTACTATTTTTTTTAAATATCGAGCCATTTGCAAACTCGTGGTGAGCTTTCGAAGCACGACTTGGCTGATCGGAATTCAATTACGATAAAATCGGCGTTCGTTTATTCCATGACTTATTTCGTTACCAAGAAAATATTATATACGACCTAGGGTCAGTTGTTTCAAGTTGGATTAAAGTAAGCGTTCTTTTAAAGCATAGATATTTACGTTCTCCACCAATCAGACGATCCGTTTTCGTAAAAATCTATGCTTTGATCGACCGCTTACTTTGATCGAACTTGAAACAACCGGCCCCTAGTCCGCCACATCTTGGGTTACATTTTAAGAATATGAATCTTAAATGTGCTAATCTACATAAACTTTCATCCGGTATTGCAGTTTCATTCGCTTTATACTATAAGTCAAATAAAATGTTTAAAACCTTCCTGAAATAAATATGGTTCAAATTTCAAACCATATTTTAATTTCTTTAATTACTTGAGTAAATGCTCACACTGTTTATAAGTATATATAATACGGCAAAACGCAACATTGATTGAATTTTTATATTTTACACGAGAGCAATTTTATACACGCGTGGGTTTTAATTTATCGAGTTAAATTTTAATTTTATTGTCCCAACCCTCAAGATCAATCAATACACTTCTTATTTTTTTTAGATATAGAAATTAATTTATTAAAAAAATATTGTATATTTATTTATTATATTTATTTATACAGTAGATACATGTTTTTTATAATAAATTGATTCTATTTTACAACATTTTTACAGACATTGTACTCCCCGTAATATGAGCCAAAGCTCGAGCTTATGGGAGGAGTATTTACAAGCTAAATTAAGGTATAAAAGCGGAAACCATTTAGATATATCTTAATAATATCTTCCCGAGTGATGATCGTATACGGAATACGATAATACAACGCTTTTTTTACTTTGTGGCATGAAAGTTGCGTATTACGTGAGTTTGACGTTATCACGATCTGGCTCCGAGTCCCGCCAGGGCCGGGGGAGGGGGGCGATCGATCGGCGCTGCACGGCCCCCCCTCCCCTCACTAGGCCCAGCCCGCTCGGGCGCCCGGTACAGTCCGCCCGCCAGAAGCGCCCGCAGCCCGAGGCGCCCCGACGGGCCTCCATAGGGACACAGTTTCCCCAGCGCGCTTTGCGTTACCACGCGACAACATATCGATCGGGTACCCCGCATGGTGGATTGTCATCGCCCGGGTAAAGCGCTCGAAGGAAACGCAGAGTGACATTTGCGGAAAGTGAAAAGCGAAAAAAATGCTAACGGTTGTGACGTCATACGCGACTATTCCAAGTGACAATAAACCGAGACAATAAAGCCGAAAGTAAACATTTAAAAAAATAGTCGTTCAGTTTCATAATACGCCGTAAACAAAAAATATGCGCGCAAGAAGGAAACTCTACTCGAGTAGCGGCGGAAGGAAGCCCGCGCTGTTTTGATGGGAGTGCGCGAGAAAAGGCGGAAAAGTGCGAAAGTCGGAAGCTCCGGAGACCTTGGGATGGGCGGCTCCAGGCCGCGGTAGCGCTCCCCTCCCCGCCAGCGGTGATGCGCCCCGACCCTGATGAGCGGGCTGCTTAATTCTCTCAAAAACCTGGCTGGATCCTCCAAGCAAGGCGGCGGTGAGACTCCATTCCATTTCCGCACGTCGCCAGCTCCCTGATTCTTGAACGATATGTTCCCCTTATTGTGTACATTACATTTATATTATTTCTGCAGGAATCTGTAGAATCCGTGAATCGGCAACATGGTACGTGTGTCAAGGTTGACTCGAGGGATTATTTGAGAATATAATTTTCCAGCTGTATTTTATTCTACACGTTTAATTTACTTATACAGGTGTCCCGTATCTCGACGTCAAGCCGAAAGCGGGTGATGGGCCAAGTCATAATAGTTATCAGAAAAATATTTTAAAAAATTAAAAAAAACAGTCGGTTAAAACTGAGCAAAGTATTGATTTTGAATACTTGGTTCGGTCAAAAAGTGACATTTTCTTCCAAGCTGGAGTAGTTGGCTTTGAATTTTGGACAAAAGTTTAGAGAAGCATTATTCGGTATAATAAAAAAAATTAAGAAAACTAAAGATTTGTAGCAACAGGAGTGAAAACACCGTCACAGGGTGAAGATTTTTTGATTTTTTAAATGCTTATAATTTTTAAATCACATGACAATTTTTTTTAAAATATTTTTCTGATAACTATTATGACTTGGCCTATCATCCGATTTCGGCTTGACGTCTAGATCCCTATAATACACTCTGTATAAGACATTTTATAGGTTTTATATTTTTATGCTTTTATATTTACATATATATGTTTTACCTTATGAGACCATTATCAATCTAACAATTTGAGTTGTTTCATACTGTGATTGTAACAGTAAATAATTAATTTTTGCTATAAAGATTTATATATTTTTAATTATTGGAG